>JARQOC010000005.1:356845631-356988131 GCA_033576535.1 Allobates femoralis | reverse complement strand
ATCTATCTATCACATTCTAGAATCCCGATGCAATCGCATCGGGCTCACAGCTTGTTGTAGTATAATCCTCATGGCTGTAGTGGATGCGCACTATGAGTTCCTCTACGTGGATGTTGGAATGCCCGGTCGCAACTCAGATGGGGGGGTGTTTGCACGCAGCTCCTTGGCAACACTACTAGGGAGTGGTGGGCTAAACTTACCCTCAAATGAGGACACGACCGAACATCTCAACTTTGCGTTTGTGGCGGATGAAGCATTCCTACTTCAGGAATACCTACTGCGGCCATATCCCCAGAGGGCCCTTACTTCTGAGAGACACATTTTCAACTACCGGCTATCCCGGGCCCGCCGTGTAGTTGAAAATGCGTTTGGGATAATGGCGAATAGATTCCGGGTTTTTCATACGCCTATGCATATGAAACCGGAGTCTATTGATGCGGTAGTGGTGGCCTGCTGTGTGCTGCACAACTTCCTGCGTCGTAGGGATAGAGCATCATACACGCCAGGAGGTTATGTGGATCATGCAGACGCTACAACAGGGGAGCTCCGTCCAGGGTCTTGGCGTGATGAGGGCCATGTGATTGTGCCACTCCAGCCGCAGAGCCATGGCCGCACTCGACAGGAGGCCAGGGACAGCAGAGATGCTTACTGCTCCTACTTAAATGGGTCTGGTGCAGTGAGCTGGCAGAACCAGGCCATGTAGTGTGGCTGGCTCTGGGAGA
Source organism: Allobates femoralis (assembly GCA_033576535.1). Lineage (NCBI taxonomy): Eukaryota > Metazoa > Chordata > Amphibia > Anura > Aromobatidae > Allobates > Allobates femoralis. The sequence continues at coordinate 356,987,409 of JARQOC010000005.1, read as the reverse complement.
TGTTTTTAAGGTAATGGAGGTGACAGCAAGGTAGCTGCGCCCCTTTTCTTTTTTGTTTACCATTTTCTGAATCTTTGGTTTCAATATGTGCATAAGGTTTCGTTAGTTAGTTAGTTAGTTAGTTATTTAGTTTAGGTATGGTTTTATTTTTTTTTTTGGCTGCACAGGTTTCAATGTGTGGTCAATTTGTTATCCCTTTAATGTGGTTCAAGAATGTGACATGCACTTTAATTGTCCATTGTTTTTACTTTCTGTATATTTTTTTTTGACAATCCAAGGTCAACATTAATGCATTTTATTAAAAATTATTATGTTGGATCCAAAATAATCTGAGCCTGATTACTTGGTGGAGGAGGGCAATGTGATGAAGGTTTTGGTGGGGGCCAGGGATGTCATAGCCACCTATTGGCTGGGATTGTGCAGACAATATGTGTGGGTTGCCATGTTTTTTTACAAGTCTTTTGCCCAACAGTGTTTGTGGCCATTGTGCGTACATGATCCTTTATTTTGTTGTAGGCAGAGGGTCCCCTGCACACAGCACATTGATGCAGCACATATTCTTCTCAGGTGTTTTCAAATACACTGTCACACAGATCTTTGACATGTTGCCTTGGGAGCTGTTCCACTACATTCACATCTGTAAGCAGATATATTAACACCATTCAGCCTGTATTCACACATAGTTAGCCAGAGTTGACACAGATAGAATTTCAACAGAAAACGCACATACTGTGTGTTGTAAGCCGCTACTGTGTGTCGCACAAACGCACCTCAGTGCAATCGCCACACGCCGCTGTCACAAGCGCTGATCGTGCGTGACAAGGCAAACACTTCTACTATGCACACATAGCCCAGGACCGCTACTGTTATACACACGGGGTATGTGACTGGCCACCGCTCCAGCGTGAAAGCATTACCATCGATTTCGATGCATTCGCCATGCTCCGCCATGTCACAACCGCTTATTCCGTGCTTCACTCCGATCACTAGTACGGCACGTCTCGCCCATCCGCCCTTTACGTCGTGCCCAATCACAACTCCGTAGTGTTGGCCAATGGTTGTGGCTTGGGCGCGGCGTACAGGACTGTGGCACGCCTATTTGTTTTACGTCCTGCCTTTGTTCCTCCCAGATCACTCTGTGGTGGCGGCGTGTAAAGCTGGTACGCTGAGCTACAGATGGCTACTTGAGACACCCGGCGATGTAGCTAGTTACAGATGTAGCGTAGCGATAGCGCACCATGTGGCGGCGTGTGAAGAGGGTGCGTTGACCATTTGTAACCGTTTGTGCGTGCTCGTGCACGTGAAGTAGCGGATTGTATCCATCCTGTTGTAGCGGCGTGTAAAGGTACCTTTAGTCTCACTACAGGGCTAGCAGGTGAACCGATTGCAGCATCCTCAGATTCTCTAGCAACGGGTATTTCTTCCTGATTCCTTTGTACCACTTCTAGGGGCTGGTAGAAATTTAGTAAAGGCATTAAGATGGTTCCATCTTGCTGAGGCCAATCTTCTGGGAAATCTCCTAGGATTGTTGAGACTACTTTCTCCTTTAAGTTTTCACATGGACTGGGTTCTTTTTCAGGTTCTGATTGTTCTTTTGGCAATGTTGGGGGATTCTGGTTTTCCCATTCAGTTGGACACTTTTTGATGTGGTTTCTTGACACTGTGTAAGTGGTCTTTCCACCATTCTTGCTGATGAGACACACTTTGTCATTGTCAAATCCAGAATCTAGCATGACATAGGGTTCTTGTTCCCACTGGTTATCCAATTTGTGTTGTGTTCTCTTCCTCTTTAAAACAATACTTCCTGGTACAATAGGTTCTGCTGGAGCATGTTTGCTAAATTCCCTTTCTTGTTTTTTGCGGGCTTTCTCCAGGTTGTCTTCAGCACAGGCTTGAACCATTTTGTATTGTTTGAGGGGGTTTTCATTCAGTTGGGTATTGGGTTATCTGCTTTGGGATCGACTACTCCAAGTTCCAAGTCTACGGGTAACTTTCCTGTATGGGCTCTCATCAGGTAAGCTGGTGTACAGTTTGTAGAACTTACTGGAATGTGTTTGTACATATCAACCAAGTCTGGTAGTTTCTCCGGCCATTGGTTCCTTTCTTCCAAGGGCAGGATCTTCAACATGTCAATGCTGATATGGTTCATTTTCTCACATAATCCGTTGGTTTGGGGATGATATGGGGTCGTCCTTATCTTCTTGCACCCATACATGTGGCAGAACTCTTGGGAGATCTCCGCTTCAAAAGCTGAACCTTGGTCTGTTAGGACCTGCTCGGGATAACCTAATGGTCTGCAGAATACATTTTGGAATGTTCTGGCAGCGGTGGCAGCTGTCAAGTCTTTCACAGGGGCATCCATCAGGAACCTTGAGTAATGGTCTACCATGGTCAACGCATATGTGTAGCCAGATCTACTTGGAGTCAGTTTTATGTGGTCCAGAGCTACAATTTCCAGGGGCTGCTTCATCACTATGGGCTGGAGCGGTGCTTTCTGGCTCTGTAAGTCCTTCCTTCTAAGGCTGCAGGGTCCACAATTCTTACACCACCTCTCAAAGGATCCACGCATGCCGACCCAAAAGAACCTCTCAGTAGCATTTACAGCTTCTTCCACCCAAAATGACCAGTCTGGTTGTGGTAGGCGTTCAACACCATCTGTACTTCTGACTTTGGCACAATGATTTGCCAGACCATCTCACGGATCCTCGGGTTGATGTGTCTTCTGCACAGTTTCTCCTGGTAAATGAACAGCTTGCTCCTCTCGTTCCACAGATGTTTTGCTTCTGGTTGAGGATTTTCTGGCAGTTTCGCTGACTCCTGGGTTATCAGCCTTTTTATCAAGCCGAGAGCCGGGTCATTGTCTTGCACTTCCTTCCAACCAAAGTGTGGCAACGGGTTCACCATTCTCACAGGAGGGTCTTTACGGGTCTGTTGACACTGAGTTACTCTTAATTGATGGAATGCAGGTAACTCCACTTCTTCTAGCTCATCTTCATTCACGCCCACGTCTGGCAGGTGAGGCATTCTGGACAAGGCATCCGTGTTTCCATTATGGTGTCCAGCCCGGTACTTGATGGTGAACTGGTAGTTGGACAATCTGGCCATCCATCTCTGCTCCATGGCTCCCAACTTTACAGTCTCCAAGTGGGTCAGAGGATTGTTATCCATGTAGGCTGTAAACTTGCTAGATGCCATGTAGTGCTTAAATCTTTCTGTGACGATCCCGACCAAGGCCAGGAATTCCAGCTAGAAGGAATTGTATTTCTCCGAGTTCCTCTCTGTGGGGCACAGCTTCCTACTGGCATAGGCAATCAGTCTTTCTTTGTCCTCTTGCCTCTGAGAAAGGACGGCTCCTAGTCCCACATTGCTGGTATCTGTGTACAGCAGGAATGGTAGGTTGTAGTCCGGGTAAGCAAGGATTTCTTCTCCTGTCAGGGCCTCCTTCGTCATCTGGAACGATTCCTCTTGTTTCTTGCCCCACTTCCATGGAGAATCCTTAGACTTGCCCTTCTTGGGCTGGTCTACTAAGAGGTTTTGCAGGGGAGCAGCCTTTTTCATGTACTCCTTTATGAACCTCGTATAGTAGCCCACCAGTCCCAGGAATTGACGTACTTCCTTCAGGGTCTTGGGTTCTGGCCATTCCTTGATAGCGGTCACCTTGTCTGGATCAGGGGCCACGCCTTCAGCACTGACTATGTGTCCCAGGTACTGTACTCTTGGCTTTAACAGGTGGCTTTTGGATGGTTTCAGCTTCATCCCGTATTTGGCCAGCACTTCGAGCACCTCTGCTAGATGGGTTACGTGTTCCTCATAGGTCTTAGAGTACACGATCACGTCATCCAGGTAGAGCAGTACCGTCTCAAAGTTCTTATGCCCCAGGCAACTCTCCATCAACCTCTGGAAGGTTCCGGGTGCATTAGATAGTTCAAATGGCATGCTGTTAAATTCACACAGACTCATAGGTGTTGTGAATGATGTGTTCTCACGGTCTTCCTCGGCTACAGACACCTGCCAATACCCACTAGTGAGATCTAAGGTGGAAAAGTAATTGGCAGACTTCAACGCAGCAAAGGATTCATCTATACGAGGTAACGGGTAAGCATCCTTGTGTGTTATGCGGTTTATTTGCCTATAGTCTACACACATTCTCATAATGCCATCTTTCTTACTGACTAGGACTAATGGGGCTGCCCAGGGACTACAGCTATCTCGTATAACCCCTGCGTCCTTCATGTCCTGTAACATTTCCTTGGCTTTCTGATAATGTGCAGGTGGAATAGGCCGGTACCGCTCTTGATTGGTGGATGTATACTTGTGGGGATATGATGTTGCACTCCTTTTATCCTACCAAAGTCTAGTGAATGCTTACTAAAGACTTGTTCAAACTCTTTGACTTCCGGTAAACACCTTGCCTTTCATATACAGGAGTGGTGTCAGTTCCAACATGGAGCTGCTGGCACCAGTCCTCCAGTGGCCCTGTTGTATTATCAGGTTTTGCCCCTTTAGAATGGGGTAAGGGTCCCACTGCTTGGATCTTGTTGTTGTTGACTGTGTACAATTTAGCAACGGTTGCATACCTGGGTAACTTAACCTCTTCACTGCCACAGTTTAAGATGCAAACTAGTACTCTCCCATTGTGTACATCAACCACCCCCCTGGCTGTTAAGAGTGTAGGTCTGTGCTCTGTGCAGATGGGCTCCACTAATGCCTGGTAGTCCTGCCCTCTCAGACTTATGGCTGCTCGACACCAAATCATCATTTCACTCATTGGGGGAATCACAATAGGAAACGGGTCTGTCACCCGTGCAGCACCAATTTCGCCACCTGTAATTGTTATCTGTTGATGGTGCCGGAGGGCTCTTATTTCACGCTGAAGGACCTTCCTCTGACCACATTTGGCAGTATCTGTAATCTGTTGAAGCAAAGACAAAACTTCTCTCATGCAATTGCTAACAACATTTGTACCAAGTATTATATACGGGTCATTTGCATTACTTGCTTCTGCTACTACTAGAACCCCTTGGTTCTGCAATTCCACCCTCCCCACTTCTCTAACCCCCATTACAGTAACCTGTTCACCATTAAAAGCGTTGAGGGTGAAGTCTATGGCAGACTGTTTCAGTTCTGCATCAGTCCAGTACTTCTTATAAAGGATATAGGGGATGGTGGTCACCTGTGACCCAGTGTCCAGCAGAGCAGGTGTCGGGATGCCATCTAGTACAATTGACAGGAACGGCCTCTGTCCGATGAAGGTCTTGTACCAGGTGGCTGGGCCCTATTGAGTTACCCCTGAGGTTTGGCCCCGGCCCCCAGGGTTGGCCCGTTTAAAGGACAGCTCTTGGCAATGTGGCTGGTTTGGTTACAGCAGCGGCAGATGGGCTCCCCAGTGGAGCTGTAGCGGTCAGTGGTTCTCCCTCGGTACGTGATGGCATGCTTCGCTCTCATCCAGGGTACATCCTCTGGCCTGTCAGCAAGTGAATCAGCGGTTGAGGTCGGGGATGGAGTCTTGGCGCTGGCTGTTGATTCTGCTGCAGCTGTTGAGCTTCCATTACTTTGGTTATGTTTTTGCTCATTTGGCACATTTCAGCACGCATCTCAGCACGCAGAGAGTCATACTTGTCAGGCTGAGTAGATTGTACATTGTGCGTGGCTGCACACATGGGTACTGGTTTCGGGGTAGCCTGCACCTCACCACTACACCACCGTTTGATGGCAGCTTCATGTGTCTCTACTGGCTGCAACCCCTTTATGGCCATTTCCTTCAGGGTGTTAAAGTCAGCTTCCAGGTTGCTCAGTGACCACCAACACTCAGCCTTATTATCCTCGGGTGATAGCAGTCCCCGGGTGAATTGTTAAATCAAGAGCTTATTTTCATTGGGTACACTGGCAGGGCTGACATGCTTAAGGGCTCGCAATGCTTCCTCAAGGCGCCAGGCGTAAGCTCTGATATCATCTCCTGGACTCTGGTAGCAGTGATGAAAGCGCATGCGTATATCAGCCTCATTGAACTCTTTAAAAGTAGCCCTCAATTTGTCAAATATAGTGGCCGTTGATCTCCGTTCAGCAGGAGACCAGGACTCACTCTCTTTCTCTGCTGCGCCAGTTAACTGTCCGAGTACCATAGCGGCGCGCTGCTGACCAGTCATCGCATACATGTCCAGGACACTGGTGATTTTTCTCCTTAAAGCATCCAACATATCAGGACGACCATCATATTGGGGCAACTACTTAGCCCACGGAATGTATGGGAGTCAGATCAGCATGATCGGGGCGACTACGCCCTGCGTGCCGGTGATGCTGGCAGTGCTACCGGAGGCAGCCATGTGTGCTTCGGGGTAATTCCTGGGGTCAGCGAACGTACTGTCGTCGTCGCTGGAGGAGGCCGACATGCAGGAGGCCCCCCTAGTGAATTACAGCCAGTGTTCAAATAGTGAATCAGTACTCGGGGTACTCGGGTATGAGGCTCGGAGGGGTTTTCACAGGGATGTCATGGGTGGCAGCGCCTGAGCCCATGGCCTGGGTGACACTTCAATAAAGGGGATGTACAGGGGATAAGAGGTATTGTCACGTGACACCACCTCCGGAGGGCGATGGTATTGCGGCACGGGTAGTAAAGCTCCCTACAGGTGGAGCTGGACCTCGGGGGCAGCGTAGAGAAAAGGGGAAGCTTGGAGTGGGACTTGAGGACAGGGTAAGAAGCAGTAAGGCAGTCTATAGAGAGGCTGGGGATGGAGAGGAATAACGGACACACTTTGAAGAAGTGCTGTGGAAACGCAGCTGTGCAGTAGGGAAGGCTGTGGCTACCTGTGTGAGCAGGGCAACACAGGAGCAATACCATCTCGGCTGCTGTACCATCACCCTCCAGAGGACTGAAGCAGCGCTGGTGCCCCTTTCACCAGAATCTGCAGGTGGCGTCATAATAAACTTTATAAACTTTTATTTCTCCCATATTAATCACCCCTTTTTAAAGTAAGACCCCAGGGCCACGGGTCTGGGCAGGCCACCAGTGACATCCCTACTGAAGCAGAGGGCCCAGATACCAGAGTCCCCATACCCGGGGCGCGTCAGAAACACGTCAACAATTGCATCCTCAACCACAGCTCTGCCTCTGAGCAAAAGATGTGGTGGCTCTTCTTCAGGTCGCATGGGCTCTAAGCCCTGCCTAGCCTGGGCCTTTTTTGAGATTGCAAAAGATGACCCAACTCAGGATGACACAGGGGTAGAAAAGTCCTTGCGGATGCATGACTTGTTCATTTTGATGAACGTTAGTCTGTCTACATTGTCACTGGACACTGCGGCGTGCGCTTATCTTTCAGCACACCACCAGCAGCGTTAAGACACGTTCAGAGAGAATGCTGGCTACGGGGCATGATCTCCAAGGTATGAGTGGCGGACTCAGGCCATTTTTCCAGATTGGAAACCCAAAATGAGCAAGGGTCCAGTTCCACAGTCATAGTATCAATGTTCACTTTGAGATACTCCTGTACCATCCTCTGTAGGCGTTGCCTATGTGGCAGACTTCTTGTCTCCTCTGGTCTTGCAAAGGATGGTCTAAAAAATTTGTGAAACAATTCCACAAAATTGCTGTTACCACCAGATACGGTGTTACTGTTACGGTTTGAGTGATGACTTGACAGTCCCATGGTTGGCAAGTTAGAACTGTGAGATTAACTATGTGCACCACTTGTGTTTTGTGGAAAAACAGATCTAAGATTTTGTAACAACTTCTGCTGATACTGCTGCATGCGTGAATCCCTTTCTACGGCAGGAATTATTTCGCCAAATTAACTCCGTCAGACACGGCAATATCGCTAGGCAATTTCACTCGCAATTTGCTGGTTGCAGTGAAATCATGGACACATTGTTCTATTTTATTGCTGTGTATAAATGGAACAATGTGTCCATGATTTCACTGCAACCAGCAAATTGCCAGTGAAATTGCCTAGCAATATTGCCGCGTGTGACGGTACCTTTAGAGTGTGGCAACCTAGTAGTCGGCATTACTCCGAATTCTCACAATCTGAGTGTCATGTTGCAGGTAGTGCAGCAAGAAGACACTCATGTGTCTTGCGCATCCAGGAGGCCCAAGTTTTTGTTGTGTTGGTGGTGGCGAGGGAAGAATAATGCTTCCTTCCTCTGCCCCCTCCCCCCAACCTCGCACAACAGAAATGTGATCAAGGTCTCCTTCATCTGATGAGTCTTCCATGCCCATCGCCAGTTCATTCTCCATTTGCTTCTCAGCTCCTGCACCTTCCTCAACAGTTTGGCTGCTACTATGCACCCTCGTTAATCCCTCTCCCCACCCTCCCATGCCTTGTGCCTTGGTGCTGCCAACCTTCTGGACCTTGGAGATTTATCCCTTCCGCATAGAACTCCTGGTGTACTTCACGCCCCTCCTCTTGTCCCACCACCTGACTCCGAATATCGTTTAAAGTGTGTTCCAGCATGTAAATGACCGGAATAGTCATGCTGATAATGGCATCGTCAGCACTAAACATCTTCGTCGCCATTTCAAAACTGTGCAGAAGGTGCAGAGGTCGAGCAGAGGCGTGATTTGCCCCATCTATGGATCTCATTGGCCCAGGCTATATGTCATAACATATTGCACCAGGTCTTGTCGGTGCTGCCACAGTTGCTGCAACATGTGCAGAGTTGAATTCCATCGTGTCAGCACATCGCATTTCAGCCGGTGAACTGGCAGGCCGAACGACTTCTGTAGAGATGCAAGTCGTTGAGCTGTGGGATGCGAGCTGCAGACGTGAGCCACCGCGTCAGTGCCCTCTGAAGAAGCCCATCTAGGCCGGGATAGTGGGCTAACAATTGCTGGACAACCAGGTTCAAGACATGATCCATACAAGGCATGTGTGTGACATTGCCCCGGCGAAGGGCCACACCCAGGTTTGCAGCATTGTCGCACACGACCTTCCCTGGCTGCAGTTTCAGTGGAGACACCCATTGATGAAACTCAGTCTCCACAGCTGACCACAACTCCTTAGCTGTGTGACTCACATTTCCCAGACATTTCAATGTAAACACCGCTTGATGACGTTGGCCCTGCTGCCAGAATAGTAAGGAGGTGTGCAGGATTCCTTAAAATTCGGGTGGCATTACCAGACAAGCTTTAGGTGCAGGTGGAGGACCGAGACAAGATTGAGGAGGCTGAAGCAGTGGAGCAACTTCTACATACAGAGGATTGACACACAAATCGTGGGGATGGCAAGACTTGGACAGCAGCCCCTTCTCCTGCTGTCACCATAGTTACCCAGTGCCTAGTCAGTCAGCGACATATAACGCCCCTGTCTATGCTTATGTGGCACCCCAGGGGTTAATGTGCCACAATAACATCAACCAGGGTTAACTCCCCACACAACACCTAACGCTGCACTAGCACCTCTAGGCCTGAAGGGGGAGCTAAAGCAGCTCCCCTATATATTCTGGTGTAGAGAGGAAGTAGTTAGTTCAGTTCCTGGGAGAACTGAGGAAGAAAGACTGTGGTGTAAAGGAGCTTCCTTAGGCTTCCCCACAGTCTGCTACTCAATTCCAGGCCTGGCCAGGGTCTGAGGAGAGGAGTTTAGAGAACAGAAGAACACATCTAGGAGAATGAGTTACCTCATAACTTGCCCTGGAGGAGCGCAGAGACCGGATACCTGATCCGAAACTGTGACTGACACAAGCAGCACAGTAAACACCGGACTAGTGGAGGTTATATATCTGCACTGTACCACAGCGAAGCAACACGGCGGGGTCAGAAGCACACGGAAAGACTCAAGTTGCCTAGCAAAGGGGGTACCTGTGAGGAGAGACAGGGCCAGCAGCCTAGCTGAAGCGGCAGCGGGGCCACACTCACAATGCAGCAGTGGGAGGCTGAGGACCCGGACAAAGTGGGAGCAACCCGGCCCCAGTACAGACTCCGTGGACAGTTCTCTGCTAAAGAACATCTGCAGTATTGCCTTGGAAAACTTCAAAACCGTGAATCTGTGTGATCCTTGTGCTCAGCCCCTATCGTTCCCACACAAGCAGCTATCACCTTTACTACTATCCCTATCCTGCAACATCCATAGCATCAATCATAGACTTTAACTACCACTGCCCTGGGGAATCAGGCTCTACCCGCGGAGAGCCGTTACATCTCCAGCCGCCAAACATCATCCCTGGAGGCTCTGCAAAAGCGGTGGTCACCCTGACGACAACCCGAGGGTGGCGTCACGACAAACTCCCCTGTAAATATCCCTCCATTTACTTGCGGAACCCGGGACACGGTCCGGACCAAGGACTGCCGTGACATCCCCAGCATATACCCTAGTCTGGAACCGAGTACCCCGTCCCAGTGGGCTCCACAACTTGGCGTCCACGAACAGGATCTACCGTGCCCAGTTAACTGGGCATTGTGTGCTGTGATATGTGACTGTTTTGAACCTGCCGCCATTGCAGAGAGGCAGGCAGAATTTGAACTGCGCCACAAGGAATGTAATTTTGAATTTCCACCATTACAAAGCGCGGAAGAAAAGGGGGCGTGTCATTGTGGGCGGCACTCTGCAAAGAGCTCTGACATCATCCAGAAGGGAAGAAAATCCCTGTTGCACAGGGGAACCTTTAGTAGACATCCAGACGGAAGAGGAAGACAGGAGGGTCGAACTCAACTAAGGGGGCACAGGATGTCGCATCAAGGAGATCCAGCGGCGCCAAGCACCGGTGAAGCACCCGGCGGAGCTCCAGCACCGGATAACAGAGGAGCACCCGATGGTGCTGTGGTGCAAGGAGCAGCACCCATCAAGCCGCTCCTGATGCCATACACTATGGGAGCAATGTGGCTGCCACAATACTCCGGTGAGCCCAACACCCTTAATCACTTTATTACTAAGATACAAGCTGTGCAACAGTGACCAGGATGATCTGTGACGGCTGGTATGTGTCTCCCAGGTTGTGCTCCCTCCACGTATAGGAAGCACTCCACTTCAGGTTCATAGAGGATTCCCCGGAGGTAGGCACGGGGTTAAAAGGTAGGCAGGAACACACGCTGTGGTTCTCTGAGTGGAGCTTCGGTCTGAGGGAAGACAGATGAGGCTAGCGAGCGGCCAGGACAGGAGAGTGTAGAGGTGGTGTGCTGCTGATACCACACAGCCTAGCCCGGAGGGCTTGATCTTTTGTGAGACCTGGACCAGAGAGACCCCTGTGATAAGGGTTCGTGTGCCCATATGCTGGTTGTATGAAGTATATCCGGCTGCGTCATGGAACCCGAAGGTTTGTGCATAAGAGGACTTGTATCAATAAACAGTGTGCTGTGTGAACTGTGCCTGGGTCCCTGCCTTCTGTTGTGCCAACCCAACATCGCTACCTCACATATGGTGGAGAATGCGGGCATGGCAGCCCAGTGAGGTGTAGCAACCTGGCATACCCAGTGGCACATGTCCGTGATCCAACCAGCTAGGCTCCGGTATATTCCTGCTGCAACCGTGGAGGATATTCTAAAATAGTTGGCCAATGCTCAGCTACAGCAGGCTAATGTGCAGCAGCAACAGACCAATGCACATCTGCTCCAGTCGTTGGACCGTCAGCAGCAGCAGCAACAGCAGCAGCATCAGGCCCAACAGGAGACAAATCAGCAACTGATGCGACAATTGGACCTCCTGACCGCGGAGCTACGGGACAGGCCAGCGGCTTCATCCCTGGGACCAGGCGAGGGGTACAGCGTCAAGACAGCGGTAAGGCAAGCGTTGCAAAAGATGACCCCGGGGGATGATGTGGAAGCTTTCCTGACTGTGTTTGAGCAGGTGGCCGAGAGGGAGAAACTGCTGACCGGTCAGTGGGCTGAAGTATTGGAGCCCTATCTGATTGGGGAATCCCAAAAGGCGTATCTGGACCTCTGTACCGAGGACGCTCTGGATTACGGAGCCCTAAAGGATGAAATCCTTGCTCGGTTGGGGGTGAACACATATGTACAAGCTCAGCGGGTAAACCAGTGTTTTTTTGAGGAAGCCAAACCCGTATGCTCCCAGGCTTACGATTTATTGCATTTAGTGAAAAAGTGGTTGCAGCCTGAGACTCTGAATCCTGCGCAAATGGTGGAGGGTGGTCGTCGACCGCTTTGTGCGCACTCTTCCCGCCCCTATACAAAAGTGGGTGGGACAAAGCGACCCGAGTACCCTGGATCAGTTAGTGTGCCTGGTGGAGCGACATGTGGCTACGCAGGACTTGATATGGAACACTGGGACTTTACGTGCCACCCGGCGGCCGCTCTCTTCCAAAACCCCTGCCATGGATCCCTCGCCGGAACCTGTGCAGGAGACCACCCGTCCCGCAGGAGTCCTCTCCCGCCGCTCCCGGGGTCCGAAAAGGCCTGTACTCTAAAAGACAACCTGTTAGGGGAGTTTCTTTCCCTATTAGATGTTGGTACTGCCAGTGGATTAGACATTTGGGGGCCCAATGTCCACTCATCACGGAGCCCATGGACTGCGGGTATCCTCAGCGGGGGTCAATGTATGCTCAGACGGTGTGTACAGCCAGCCTTATTACTCCCGGGACTGATCTGCATTTATGCCAAGTACAGGTTAACGGATGCCCGGTAACAGGCTTGTTGGATTCGGGGAGCTTAGTGACCCTCGTGCGGACAGCCCTAATTACTGGGGTGAAGGACAGCGGGCGAACCGTAGGGGTGTTATGCATACATGGGGACCTCTGAGAGTACCCTACAGGGGTGGTCACCATCACAGCTCCATATGGACAGATACAGCATGAAGTAGGACTGATGACTAACCTTCCCTATGACTTGATCTTGGGGAGGGATCTGCCTTTTTTCTTGGCTCTATACAAAGGACCCTCCAAGACCCCTCAGGTCACGGATGGTCCAGGACCTGAGCCCGATGATCCTGAGTCCAGGACACCTGCCGTAGGGGTCGCTACGGAAGGGACAGAGTGTGACCCCGATAGATCGTCCCCAGAGGTATTGGCAGGCGAGCTCGGAATAGATGAGCCAATCCCGGAGTTGGAGGCGTCACCAGGTACTTTCGGGACGGCTAACTCCAGGATCCTATGTTAGTACACGCCCGGAGTTGGGTGATCGAAATCAATGGGGTGGCATAGGTGCCCAGGTAAGGTACCCCCATTTCGCCCTCAAACAGGATTTACTTTACCAAGTGGATAATATATGGGGGGATGTTGTGGAGCAGTTGTTGGTGCCCCAGCCGTATCCCCGGCGGGTCCTCGACTTGGCTCATAAACATCTCATGAGTGGCCACCTAGGGGCTAAGAAAATGCAGGAGCGGCTGTTGCAACGGTTCTATTGGCCGGTCTTCATATCTGCGAGACTTGCCCGGAGTGCCAACTCACCGCAACCCTGGCTCACTTTCGCAGTCCTTTGGTCCCTTTGCCCATTATAGAAGTCCTTTTGAGCGGATAGCCATGGATTTGGAGGGACCCCTCGTAAAGTCTGCAACAGAGCAACAGAGGCGAGAGGACAGACGGTTGGTTCAGCAGAACCCAGAGGTTTTCTCAGACTTGCCTGGTAGGACTAACCTTATACAACATGATATTGTCACCGAGCCTCGCATGAAGGTACGCCTGAAGCCTTACAGGGTGCCGGAGGCTCGGAGACCAGCCATCTCGGAGGAGGTGAAAAAGATGCTCCACTTAAGGGTGATTGAAAAGTCTAGGAGTGAATGGGCCAGTCCCATTGTATTGTTACCCAAACCGGACGGCTCCTTACAATTCTGTAATGACTTTAGGAAGCTCAATGAGTTATCCAAATTTGATCTTTATCCCATGCCCGGGTGGATGAGCTAATCGACAGGCTGAGACACGCACGGTATTTCACTACGCTCGATCTGACCAACTGGTACTGGCAGGTGCCACTGACGGAGTTAGCCAAGGAGAAGACCACTTTTGTTACGCCTGAGGGTCTATTTCACTACGTCGTCTTGCCATTTGGTTTACATGGCGCCCTCGCCATGTTCCAGAGCCTAATGGACCTGGTGCTGGAACCCCATCAGGCGTATGCATCTGCGTACCTTGATGACATCATTATCTATAGCACCGAGTGGCAGACCCACCTGATTCAGGTACAGGCCATGGTGGATGCGCTTCATACAGCCGGGTTGAAGTGTGCTTTGGGGCTCATGGAGGCCCGCTACTTGGGGTATGTGATAGGCCAAGGAGTGATTAAGCCCCAAATGAACAAAGTTGAGGCAATCCAGAAGTGGCCTCGACACCTGACCACAAAGCAGGTCTGGGCTTTCCTAGGTATCGTGGGATACTACAGACAGTTTGTCCCTAATTTCGCTGGATTGTCAGCACCCTTGACGGACTTTCTCAAGGGTAAGAAGTCCGTCATGGTCCGCTGGACTCCGCAGGCCAAGGACGCCTTCCGAGCACTGAAGGGGGTCCTGTGTGGACAGCCCATTCTCGTCAACCCCGATTTTCGGAAGGAGTTTATTGTGCAGACGGATGCCTCGAAGGTCGGGCTGGGGGCGGTGCTGTCCCAGGTGGTCCAGAGGGAGGAACACCCCGTCACCTACTTGAGTAGGAAGTTCTCCCCTCCTGAGCGGAACTATAGCGTTGCGGAGAAGGAGTGCATGGCCATCAAGTGGGCCTTGGAATGCCTGCGCTATTACCTGTTGGGACGGCAGTTTCGGCTCATGACGGACAACTCCACGCTAGTATGGATGAGGTCCGCCAAGGAACAGGACGTCCGGGTCACCTGGTGGTTCCTTTCCCTGCAGAACGTTTGGTTTACTGTAGAACACCGGGCCGGGAGGTTGAAGGGCAACGCTGATGCCATGTCTCGTGGCCCGTGTTTAGAGACTGGAGTTCAAACCCGCACGCTTGAACTGAGGGGGAAGTATATGAGACAATGACCGGGATGATCTGTGATGGCCGCTACAGTTGTGGTCAAAAGTATTGACATCCCTGCAATTCTGTCAGATAATACTCAGTTTCTTCCTGAAAATGATTGCAATCACACATTCTTTGGTATTATTATCTTCATTTAACTTTTCTTCAATGACAAAACACAAAAAGAATTATCCTAAAGCCAAATTGGATATAATTCCACACCAAACATAAAATGGGGGTGGACAAAAATATTGGCACTATTAGAAAAATCATGTGATGCTTCTCTAATTTGTGTAATTAACAGCACCTGTAACTTACCTGTGACACCTAACAGGTGTTGGCAATAACTAAATCACACTTGCAGCCAGTTGACATGGATTAAAGTTGACTCAACCTCTGTCCTGTGTTCTTGTGTGTACCACATTGAGCATGGAGAAAAGAAAGAAGACCAAAGAACTGTCTGAGGACTTGAGAAACCAAATTGTGAGGAAGCATGAGCAATCTCAAGGCTACAAGTCCATCTCCAAAGACCTGAATGTTCCTGTGTCTACCGTGCGCAGTGTTATCAAGAAGTTTAAAGCCCATGGCACTGTGGCAAACCTCCCTAGACGTGGATGGAAAAGAAAAATTGACAAGAGATTTCAACGCAAGATTGTGCAGATGGTGGATAAAGAACCTCGACTAACATCCAAACAAGTTGAAGCTTCCCTGCAGTCCGAGGGTACAACAGTGTCAACCCGTACTATCCGTCGGTGTCTGAATGAAAAGAGACTGTATGGTAGGATACCCAGGAAGACCCCACTTCTTACCCTGAGACATAAAAAGCCAGACTGCAGTTTGCCAAAACTTACCTGAGAAAGCCAACAACGTTTTGGAAGAATGTTCTCTGGTCAGATGAGACAAAAGTAGAGCTTTTTGGGCAAAAGGCATCAACATAGAGTTTACAGGAGAAAAAAAGAGGCATTCAAAGAAAAGAACACGGTCGCTACAGTCAAACATGGCGGAGGTTCCCTGATGATTTGGGGTTGCTTTGCTGCCTCTGGCACTGGACTGCTTGACCGTGTGCATAGCATTATGAAGTCTGAAGGCTACCAACAAATTTTGCAGCATAATGTAGGGCCCAGTGTGAGAAAGCTGGGTCTCCCTCAGAGGTCATGGGTCTTCCAGCAGGACAATGACTCAAAACACACTTCAAAAAGCACTAGAAAATGGTTTGAGTGAAAGCACTGGAGACTTCTAAGGTGGCCAGCAATGAGTCCAGACCTGAATCCCATAGAACACCTGTGGAGAGATCTAAAAATGGCAGTTTGGAGAAGGCACCCTTCAAATACCAGGGACCTGGAGCAGTTTGCCAAAGAAGAATGGTCTAAAATTCCAGCAGAGCATTGTAAGAAACTCATTGATGGTTACCGAAAGCGGTTGATCGCAGTTATTTTGGCTAAAGGTTGTGCAACCAAGTATTAGGCAGAGGGTGCCAATACTTTTGTCTGGCCCATTTTTGGAGTTTTGTGTGAAATGATCAATGTTTTGCTTTTTGCTTCATTCTCTTTTGTGTTTTTTCATTGAAGACAAATTAAATGAAGATAATACCAAAGAATTTGTGATTGCAATCATTTTAAGGAAGAAACTAAGTATTATCTGACAGAATTGCAGGGGTGTCAGTACTTTTGGCCACAGCTGTATGCGTCTCCCAGGTTGTGCTCCCTCCAAGTATAGGAAGCACTCCACTCCGGGTTCATAGAGGATTCCCCGGAGGTAGGCACGGGGTTAAAAGCTAGGCAGGAACACAGGGTGTGGTTCTCTGAGTGGAGCTTCGGTCTGAGAGAAGACAGATGAGGCTAGTGAGCGGCCAGGACAGGAGAGTGTAGAGATGGGGGCGTGTCCTAACCTCTGATGAAGTAGGACGCTTTGATCTGGAGCTCTGACCAGGGACCTGCTTTACCGGCTAATTCCACGGTTCCCTCGTGCCCCCGAGGCTCTGAAACGCTCCGTACCGGCTCTGGAGGATCCCCTGCTGCCATGGGAAAAAGTAAGGCCAGCTCCGTGACCTGGCCCGCCGCATCGCTGACTTCTTTGTCCCCCCTCTGCACGTGGCACAGGGAGATTCACAGGCACAGCAGTCCCCCAGAGCTGCTCGTGCTGCTCGGCGTGATCCTCCCCCCTCCGCCTCAGGCAGTTCTGAGATAGTTACCCCTTCACTACTGAAAGCCATGCTGGGGGAGCTTAGATCCTCCATACAGGAGGATATGCAGGCCATGGTGTCCTCTCTCCGGGGGAGGTGGAGGAGCTGGGAGGTCGGACAGATCATCTTGAAAGGAAGATGGCTGAGCTGATGGCTTCACATAATTCCCTGTGGGACGCTCATGAGGCTCTGGAGAATAAAGCACATAAAACCCACTCTAAAGCCCTGGACCTGGAGGACAGGTCCAGAAGAAATAATATCAAGCTCAGGGGGGTCCAGGAATCGGTATCAGATGCAGACCTGAGACCTTTCTTACAGGAATTTATTATGGTAGCCCTTCCCCAGACAGACAGAAGCCTCCTGGTGATCGATCGCATACATCGCCTGCGCGAACCCCCAGGGTTGGCGCCTTCTGTGCCGAGGGACATGCTCGCCCGGGTACATTTTGTTTGAACTTAAGGAAGAATTCCTCCAGGCACTCAGGGGTTCACCTCAGCTGCCTGACAAGTTTGCCTCTCTGAAGGTCTTTCAGGATCTCTCCCCTGGCACCTTGGCCCTGCGCAGAGCCTTTGCCCCCTTCACTTCAGTCCTCAGAGATAAGGGCATACAATACAAATGGGGGTACTACCCTACCAGACTCCTCATTAAAAAAGATGGCCCCTTCACTACCTGCCTCACCCCCCGGCAAGCTGCAAAATCTTTCTCTGGATGGGGATTCCAGCCTGCAATTGATAAAGACTTAGATAAGTCTCCTAACTCAGGACAGAACTCTCCCAAGCAAGTGGACCGCCGCATTGACCCTGACTGGGTAACCGTTCGATGAACTTGCAACATCTGGGTCCCTGGTCGGACCTTTTTTCCCTGTGGTTTTCTTTTGTTCTCTCCTTCCCTGTGTGGTTATCCTTCCGCGCAGGACTGAGGGACTCGGACTCTGGCTGCTGTTTCCACGGACTGAACCCTGTGGACTGTTGGAATCCTAGTTTTGGCCCCCTAGGTGACGTTGTTTGTCACCGGTGGATTCGGACCTCCGGTCTGAATTGACATTTTGTTTCTCATTTTTTTCTTGTTCTTTGTTTGTATGTCTTGTTTGTCTCTCCCATTTCCCCCTCTTCCCCCTTTTCTCCCTAGGTGGACATGGAACTGTATCTCTGCTTTAGTAATTTTTATGCTACTCACTTATTGTACCGTACCATTATCTGTTGCTATGTTTGACCCTCCATGAGTGTTACACTGGTCTCCCAAAATGTTAACGGGCTAAATTCTCCGTGCAAAAGGGCAATGGCGCCAATTAAATAAATCCCGTCACCAGATAGTATGCCTTCAGGAGACTCATCTCCTGGCACAGGATGAACCCAGAATGTCTTCTATCTTGTATCCGCACCGATTCTTTGCAGGAGGAGGCACGAAAAAGGCCGGAGTTGCTATTTTTATCAGTAGAGATGTGACATTCCAATTGGTCCGGGTGGTCGCTGATGTAGCGGGGAGATCCCTGATTCTTCTCTGTACCATTAAAGACGCACCCTATACAATTGCTTCAGTGTATGCCCCTAACACCGGTCAAATCAAATTCTTAAAATCATTTTTGCAGACTATAGGAGATGTACACCACGGGTATAAATTGATTGCAGGGGACTTTAATGTCCCGATGGTGAGAACGGTGGACTGCTCTGTCCCGTCTGTTTCTAGAGCGGAGGCTGGTCAGGTTGTGCGCTCTTATGGACTCCATGATATATGGAGGTACTTGCATTGCAGTGAACGAGACTACACGTTCATGTCCTCCAGACATGCAACTTACAGCAGAATTGACTATATACTAGTTGATGATGTGGCTCTCCCTCACTGCTCTGCGGCTACTATTGGTAACATATCCTGGTCAGATCATGCTCCTGTAACAGTCTCACTGATTGACCCCTTGGCCTTAACCCCCCCTGCATGTTGGCGTCTTAATACCCAGCTTCTGACGGACCAATCTGCTGTCTCCCATCTAGAAATCTTGCTGGATGAGTATTTCCGCCTTAATGATACACCTGAGGTGCAGCCTGACACTCTTTGGTACGCACATAAGGCTGTTATGAGGGGCCACTTACTCAAACTGGCGGCATCTAACAAGCGTAAATATACACAGGCTTTGAGGGATGCTCTGGCAAAGGTGGCATCTTTGGAGACCAGGCATAAACATACCCCCACCCCACTCTTGCTCTTGGAGCTCGGCAGGGCCCGCCTTCGGGTCCGGGAATTACTGCTGCGCTCCACCGCTAACGCCCTGCGCAAATCTAAGGCCGCCTTTTACTCTATGGGTGATCGAGCGGGTGCCCTGTTGGCCAGGCGTGTCAAGAAAAGGGAGGCGCAGTCTAGGATCCCTTTTCTTCTGAAGTCAAACTCCACAAAAGTTTATAATCCCATCCACATAGCAGACGAGTTTGCCTCGTATTACTCTGAGCTTTATAATCTCAGGGATGACCCAGCGTTGCCACAACCTCTCCTGATATTATAGCTGCCTTCTTAGAGAGGGCTTCTTTACCCAAAGCTACACAATCCCAACTTGCTTCTCTGAATGCTCCCATTCAAACCTCAGAGATCCTTAGGGTTATTAATGAAGCTAAGAAACACTCTGGCCCCCGGACCAGATGGGTTCTCTTTTCCTTACTATGCTCAGTTCCTTTCTACCTTGGCACCTCGTCTCCTCTGTCTCTTTGACTTCTGGGCGCAAACTGGTAGTATCAGACCAGAGGGGTTGCAGGCTTCAATTGCCACGCTCCCCAAACCGGGCAAACCACCCACCACTCCTCCTAATTTTCGCCCCATCGCCTTACTCAATGTAGATGTGAAGATCTATGCCAAACTGTGGGCAAACCGCCTCCTTCTGGAGCTGCCCTCCCTGGTCCACCCTGACCAGGTGGGGTTTGTCCTGGGCAGACAGACGAGGGATGGTACGAGGCGCCTGATTGACTTGCTGGATGTGGTTGAGAGGGGGCACCTCCCCAGTGCATTCCTCTCACTTGATGCTGAGAAGGCGTTTGATCGGGTGCACTGGGGATACTTGGAGAGGTCACTAATTAAATTTGGACTTAATGGTCTCATAGTTCGGGCAATCATGGCCTTGTACTCCTCTCTGAGTGCCTCAGTCCGTGCGTCGGGCTTTCAGTCCCAGACCTTTTCAATCTCTAACGGGACGAGGCAGGGCTGCCCCCTCTCTCCCCTTATTTTTGCGTTAGTCATGGAGCCTCTTGCGGCCATTGCTCGTCAGTCCCCTGACATCAGGGGAATTCCTGTTGGTTCAGCTGACTATAAGATCAGTCTCTATGCTGATGACGTGGTCTTTACTTGCTCTGATCCTCAGTGCTCCCTCCCTGCAATTTTTGCACTTCTACATGACTTCTCCTTAGCTTCTTAATATAAAATTAACTTGTCTAAATCTACTCTCTTACCTCTTTTTCTCCCCTTGCCTCTGCAGTCTCATATTCAAGCCACCTACCCTTTGTGCTGGGCCCCTCTGGGCTTTACTTATTTGGGGATAAAAGTGACGCGCCTGGCCGACATGGTAAGACTAAATAGCGAGGCTCTCGTCGCAGAGCTCAGAGCGGATGAGAGAAAATTCTCGGGGTCCTTCCTCTTTTGGATGGCTCGCATCCAGGTGGTGAAGATGATGTTACTTCCTAAATTACTCTACCTCTTTAGATGCCTGCCTCTCCACATCCCTGCCAGACGCCTCTCCCTCTTTCAGTCTATCTTTGACTCGTTTATTTGGGGCGGTAAACCGCACAGGATTAGGAGACAGTGGATGGTCCTGCCTAGTGCCAGGGGTGGTTTGGGAGCACCTATGATAGTGGCCTATTATAGGGCGGCCATTTTGGAGCCTCTTAAGCTATGGTGGGAAGGGTCCACTCAGATCCCTTGGTTGATGATAGAGACTCACTTTGCTCCTAAAGGTTCTCTCAAGCTCCTGTTGGAGGCCTCTCTTTTAAGATCAGACCCACCAACGGCCCTTCTTTCTACTATGGTTGCTGCGACAAAACTATGGGCGTCGGTTTGCCCTATGGTGTTCCCGTATATGGCCAGGCATGTGTCCCTTGATGCACTAACAGTGTTTATCGATGGTTTCCCTTCCTCTCTTTGGGGAAAGGCAGGGATCACTCTTATTACCAGCCTTTTTGGTCCGTCGGGCCTTCTCCCTTTCACCGCTCTTCAATCTAAGTATCCCCTCCCAAATGCTGCTTTTTTGTCATATTTACAGCTGCACAGTTTTTTACGTGCATCGACGTTTTTCAGGGATCCCCCGCTCGTTGGAGACACCCCGGGCCATAGATTTTTTAAACCTCAGACCTTTATATCCAGGGGTGTATCAGTTCTTTATAACACCTTATTACTCCACGGCCTATCACTCAAACTTTCGTGCATGGAGTCTTGGGAGTCCCTGTTCTCATTTACTGCTTCAGCGGAGGAAAGGTCCGCGGCCTTATTGCACCCTGCCAAGTTCTCCTCTTGTGTGGGTCATGTGGAGCAGGCTAGAAAGACCCTCCTGCAATGGTATATGACTCCGGCCCGTCTGGCCAAGCTCCACCTGGCCTCCTCCTCCTCCTGCTGGAAGGGCTGTGGCTCATCTGGATCGTTATCACATGTCTGGTGGGAGTGCTCCCCTATTAGGAACTTTTGGTGTCAGGTAGAGTCGCTCATTGCTGAGGTGACGCCGATCCCGATGTCCTTAACACCCCAGCTGGCGATATTGGGTATTTCTCTGGTAGATTTCCCCTCGCCCTTGAGACCTATCATATCTAATATTCTAGTCGCCGCAAGGCAGAGCATAGCAGCTCACTGGAGGACCCCATCTACCCCCTCCAGGGCAGAACTGATCAACAAACTCAATCTTCACTTCTGCTATGAATCCCTGTGCGCTTCATCACTATCTAAAAAGAATAAAGTCCTTACTTGGTGGGATCCCTGGGTCACCTCTATCCATGCAGCGGATATTCCGTCTTATTTGTTAAAATGACTGAGTGTCGATTCTTTTTGAGTACAATATATGTTGACATTGATAACAAGCGTTATGTAGCTTTATGTGTTATAATGTCCACCCTCCTTTCCTCCCCATTTCCTTCTCCCACCTCGCCCTTGAACTTTTCCCCTTTATATTGGCCATTGCATGGCGTTTATGCTGTTTTTCAGTATATTGTTATATGCTAATAAAAATCTTAAATGGTTAAAAAAAAAAGGAGAGTGTAGAGATGTGGTGTGCTGATACCACACAGCCTAGCCCAGAGGGCTTGACCTCGGTGAAGCCTGGACCGGAGAGACCCCTGTGATAAGGGTTCATGTACCCATATGCTGGTTGTATGAAGTATATCCGGCTGCGTCACGGAACCCGGAGATTTGTGCATAAGAATACTTGTATCAATAAACAGTGTGCTGTGTGAACTGTGCCTGGGTCCCTGCCTTCTGTTGTGCCAACCCAACGTCGCTACCTCACAAAGCATACTATGTTATGTACCCCTTAACTGAAGCCCAGCGTGTCGGTATGATTATTGGACAGTTAACTGGCAATGAACGGCAGGAAGTAGCGTCCTGGCCGGACACAGACAAAGACACTGTAGAACATCTTGTAGCTGGACTAAAAGCAGCATTTGAATCCAGTGCTGACACCCGGGCTAAAATGAGGTTCTTTGGATGTCAGCCAAAGCCTAAGGAGAGTGCCAGAGACTATGCCTTAAACTTGCAGGAAGCACTCAAAGCACTTAAACTAGCAGAACCTGCCTTAGCCCCGGGAGATGACAAAATGCTAACTGACCAGTTCATAGAAGGCCTCGTATCCCCTTCTCACAGAGGACAGCTGAGTATGATGATTATCCAGAATCCTGAAATGACATTTGCTGAGTTAAAAGATAGAGCCATCTGTCTTCAGCAGGTAGAGGCGCCCCGGGATCTAAACTTCACCCAAGGCCGTACAGCAGCACCCCTTCAGCCAGGAGTATCAGCGACATCTGCCATGTTAGCGACTGCTGCTGAACATAGAGAGCCTATCTCTAATGAGGCCCTCATTACTGATGGACACTGTTGTTTCCATGGCTAAAGTCATCAAGGAGCTGCGTGGATTCAAGCCTGCACCCAAGATGGAGTTGGCGACCAGCAAGGAGGATGTCCTCTGGATGAGGCCCAGGAAGTACCAAGCGACGAGAGGACGACCCAGCGACCGCTATCAGCCAGATGGACAGCCCATTTGTCGCCATTGTAAGGAGCCAGGACACTTTGCACGGGAATGTGCTTTAAACGGGGATCCCCTGGGAAGGCGGGCCGCTCCTCAGGAACGAACTCTCAAGGTCCTTCAGCCTGGTATGACAAGTTCGTGGGAGGACGTCCAGTCATCCCTATCATGTTGGATGGCATTCCCTTCAGCGCCTTGTTAGTTACTGGGTCACAGATAACATCAATTCCATATGTGCTCTATAAAAGGTACTGGGCTGATTCAGACATTAATAGTGGTCCAACTGACATTGCAGTGAACTTATGGGCTAGCAATGGTGAACTAATACCACAAGTTGGGTTCAGAGAAATGACCATTCAGATTGGGAAGGTAGAATTGCAGAACCAGGGTATTATAATTGTAGATGTTGACCGGCGAGAACGTGAACCAGTAATGTTACTAGGAATGAATGTAATTGAAAAGTGTTTTTCCGAGGTAATTACTGTTTTACAGCAGATCGCCGAGACTGCCAGAGCCAGACAACAGAGACTCCTGCAAAAAGAAATAACAGCCCTGCTGTTGAAACAACAGGTAGAGATATCAGGAGGTGAAACTGGCAGTGTAAGGGTAAGTGACCCGATACCCATTGTAATACCTCCCAAAACTGAAATGTTGGTCTGGTGTAGAGCCGCAATAGGCATTAAAGGGCGAGACTATCAAGCCCTGGTAGAACCCATGTACTCAGACAGTAGACCTACTATACTAACAGCCAGAGTTGTAGTTGAGGTACACTGAGGAAGTGTGCCATTACGCCTTCTAAATTGCGGAAAAGATGAGGTCACATTACCAAAGTATGCTACCATGGCTAAATTATTTACGGTTGATAACAATGCCATCACAGCCGTCGTGCCCTTGAACCCGTCAAGTCAGGCGGATGACAATGGCTCCAGGGAAAAGCTGGAGGATTGGTGCCAAAAGCTACATGTGGGTACCAGTTCTACACCTTCCCATCAAAAGCATGGAGTATACCGGGTAGTAAAAGAATATGAGAAGATATTCAGCAAACACCTGTTTGTTTGGGCAAATTAAAGGGGTAGAGCACACTATACCCACAGGTAACCATCAGCCTATAAAAGAGAGATATAGACCATTACCACCCACTCACTACCAAACCACCAAAGACATGCTCAAAGAGATGAAAACTGCAGGGGTGATAAGAGACAGTTGTAGCCCCTGGGCAGCGCCTTTAGTGTTGATTAAAAAGAAGGACGGGACCATGAGAATGTGCGTAGACTATCGGCAGATTAACCGCATTACACACAAGGATGCATACCCATTACCTAGGATTGAGGAGTTATTAGCTGCATTAAAATCTGCTAACTACTTTTCCACCCTTGATATGACTAGTGTGTACTGGCAAGTTCCTGTGGCAGAGGCCAACACGGAGAAGACAGCGTTTACTACGCAGATGGGCGTCTGAGAGGTGAATTGTATGCCGTTTGGACTCTGCAACGCACCCGGTACTTTCCAACGCCTGATGGAGAGCTGCCTAGGACATAAGAACTTTGTAACTGTCCTCCTGTACCTAGATGACGTCATAGTCTACTCCAAGACGTATGAGCAACATCTACAAGACCTGGCAGAAGTGTTTGAGGCCTATCCGGATACGGCATGAAAATCAAGCCATACAAGTGTCACCTTCTCAAGCCAAAGGTACAATACCTGGGACACGTCATGAGTTCAGAGGGAGTAGCACCGGATCCTGATAAAATCACAGTGATAAGGGATTGTCCAAGACCTACTAATGTAAAAGAAGTGAGGCAATTCCTGGGCCTGGTAGGCTATTACCGAAGATTTATCAGAGGATTCACGAAGCTAGCAGCTCCCCTGCAAGACATCCTGTTAGGACAGTCAAAAAGGTCTTCAACCCGTAATCCTCCTTTCCATTGGAGTGAAGAGAGGGAAGACTCCTTCAACAAGCTGAAGTGTGCGCTGACAGGAGAAGAGATCCTGGCGTAACAGGATTACCATCAACCCTTCATTCTGTACACGGATGCCAGCAACGTGGGACTGGGAGCAGTATTGTCACAGAAGCAAGGAGGCAAAGAGATAGTTATTGCCTTTGCAAGCAGGAAACTCCGGCCTACGGAAAGAAACCCTGAGAATTACAGTTCCTTCAAATTAGGACTACTGGCAGTAGTTTGGGCTGTAACTGAACGTTTCAAGCATTACCTGGCAGCTGCAGAATTCACCATTTACAAACCCGTTGACCCACCTGGACTCAGCAAAATTAGGTGTGTTGGAGCAGCGATGGATAGCCGGCTGTCTAACTACAATTTTGTCATCAAATATAGGGCAGGCCGCAAGAACGGGAACACAGATGCCTTATCCCGGATGCCACACCTGAAAGATGTGGAAGAGGAACCAGAGGAGCTAGAAGCAATTGAGCTACCGGCCTTTCACCTTTCTAAGGTAGAAAAGTATCAACCCGGCATCTACCAAAGACAAAAGGAGGCAAATCTCAACCCGTTAGCACACCATGGATGGGCTGACACCCAAGATAGCAATCATGCTGTGAAGCTAGTGAAAGAACTGCTTACACAACAAGGTGCGTATCCTAATTAGAATGCTCCAGCTGAGACCCAACAACTCTGGAAAGAGAAGAGCAAGTTGTTCCTATACCAAGGGAAGCTCTGCAGAAGGCACACCAACCCTAAAACACATGAGTTGGTCTGGCAGATTATTGTACAGAAGAGAGATATCAAAATGGTCTTAGAAGCCTACCACGACGGTGCAGGTCATTTTGGATGGAAGAAGTTGGAAGTGCTCTTAAGAGAGAGATTCTACTGGGTTGGCATGAGAAAATCAATTGAAGATTGGTGTAGAAAATGTGGCCCGTGCAACCTCAGCAGAAAAGATCAACAGAGAGCCCCACTACAGTCCTTAGTAACCAAGCAACCACTTGAATTAGTTGTGTTAGACCACGTCAAGTTGTCACCAAGCCGGTCAGGCTATGTCTATGCCTTAACCATCGTGGATCATTACTCTCGCTTCTTAGTGGTGGTACCCGTCAAGGACCTGACAGCGAAGATGGCTGCAAAAGCATTTCAGACACATTTCTGTAGACCTCATGGCTACCCGGAACAAGTCCTTGCAGATCAAGGTCCAGCTTTTGAATCAGAGATTTTCCAGGAATTCTGTAACATGTACGACTGTAAGAAGATCTGCACGACAGCCTATGATCCCCAAACCAATGGCTTATGCAAAAAGATGAACCATATTGTAATTAATCTGTTGAAAACATTACCAGAGTCAGGGAGAAATCAACGGCCAGAGAAATTACCTGATTTGGTAGACTTGTACAACCATGTGCCGGTGAGTTCTACAAAGTGCACCCCAGCATACCTTATGCGTGCAAGACCCGGTAAGCTGCCAATTGATTTAGATATGCGAATTGTATAACCTGACACAGAAGTTGAAGAATTCAATTGGGATACCCTACGTCAACAGCAGTATCACCAAGTACAGGATGGCATAGAGAAAAATCTTCAGCAAGCTAGAGCAAGACCAGAGAGAATCTTTAACCAATGTGCTCAAGCAACTCCATTACAACCCGGTGAGCAAGTTCTGAAGAGAAAAAGACGCACCAACAAATTGGATAATCAGTGGGAAACCACACAGTTTTACCATCCAACTTAGAGAATGCTAAAATGTGTCTAATTAGCAAAGACGAAGGGAGAACTTCAGCATTTGTGTCAAGAGACAATCTCAAACCATGTCCTGAAACCCTGAACAAATAGGATATAACCTGGCTCAACCTCAATGAGGTGCTCTGAGAAAATATTGCCAGAATGATAGAAAAAGTTAGCCTCGGCACACTTCAATAAGAGATTAAAGAGAGAGTTTTTGTTCTTTGTGTTGCTTTTTATGTACAAATAGAAAAAACGTCCCACGTTTCGGCTCAACATGAGCCTTCCTCAGGGAACTCAATGATATGTTCTAGTGGATTTGATCCTTGAAGTAGCGGCCTGGGTGGTCATAGAATCTCAGGCAAGTGGAGAAGGTGAGAGGATGATATAGAGTGCTGGAAAGTCTGATTTGCTCAGAACCAGAAGATCAATCAGCCTCTAGAAGGTACTAGGGAATATAGGGAAAATGACCACTTCCACAGGCATGCCTTAATTAGATAATAGGCACATGACTCCTGTCCTTGTTTCCATAGTGTTTAGTAGAGGAGGCCAGGAGTCTTCTATCACACTGAAACCCTGAAGACACCTGAAATAACCTTACCCGTGCAGGTACAACCTGTCAAAGAAGAAGATGAAGAAGTTTTCCATACCGTTATAGATTTCCCCAAAACATGGCCAAATTACTACGGAGCAGTTGTAGCCCCAATGATTGCTTTCCCTCCAGTGGTTGAATCAACACCAGAATCAGTACATTCAGAAGTCCCAAGACCTGACGAACTGGAAGTCGAGCCTGAAGAGGAAGAACCGATTCCTGGTCCCAGTGAGCTTGCCGGTCCTACAGTCAGATCTCCATCTGCCATAGATCCAGACACTCCAAGTAGGTACACGTTCACCCACACCAATATGCTACATACATCCAGTATACCCGTTTTACGCAGAATACAGCGTAGTACCCCAGGTCAAATACCCGCTAGGTACAAAGATTAAAATGCAAAATCAACTGTAAAATGTAAATATGTTTGTGTAAATGTAAATTGAACCCGTTACTGTGTAAAGTGGATAGGAAGGGTGAGAGTAGCCTGATGTTAGGTGGCAGCCACAGAGAGTAAGAACTTGGCCTCTTATGCGGTGACCCGAGGGCCTAGAGGCCTACAGCACTTGTAACCAGAGACACCCGTACGTGTTTATATTTGTTTGCAACGTTAAAAAAGCCCAGTACCTACAGAGACTATCCTTTATGAACTTTTGACATATTCTTGAACTTTTCCTTTTATTTATTATGGACCATAACTACCACGGAACTGGTTGTGGTATAGACTTACTTGTAAATATCTATCAGCTCGGAGGCAATAGACTAAACCCCCGAAAAGACTGCTATTTTGAACTTTTGGACTCTTTTTGAGCATTTCAGTGATTTTTGTACTTTTAGTTTTAAGTCTCTGTAAATATTAATTGTTATATTAACTGTTTGTTTTTCTACAGTCCCGGAGTACTGTTCTTAACTAATAGGGAATGTGGCACCCCAGGGGTTAATGTGCCACAGTAACATCAACCAGGGTTAACTCCCCACACAACACCTAACACTGCACCAGCACCTCTAGACCAGAAGGGTGAGCTAAATCAGCTCCCCTATATATTCTGGTGTAGAGAGGAAGTAGTTAGTTCAGTTCCTGGGAGAACTGAGGTAGAAAGACTGTGGTGTAAAGGAGCTGTCTTAGGCTTCCCCACAGTATGCTACTCAATTCCAGGCCTAGTCAGGGTCTGAGGAGAGGATTTTAGAGAACAAAAGAACACATCTGGGAGATTGAGTTACCTCATAACTCGCCCCAGACGAGCGCAGAGACCAGATACCGGATCCGAAACTGTGACTGACACAAGCAGCACAGCGAACACCTGTCTAGTGGAGGTTATAGATCTGCACTGTACCACAGCGAAGCAACATGGCGGGATCAGAGGCACACGGAAAGACTCAAGTTGCCTAGAAAAGGGGGTACCTGTGAGGAGAGACAGGGCCAGCAGCCTAGCTGAAGCGGCAGCAGGGCCACACAGCGCAGCAGTGGGAGGCTGAGGACCCAGACAGGATGGGAGCAACCCGGCCCCGGTACAGACTCTGTGGACAGTTCTCTGCTAATGAACATCTGCA
This sequence comes from Allobates femoralis, assembly GCA_033576535.1. NCBI lineage: Eukaryota > Metazoa > Chordata > Amphibia > Anura > Aromobatidae > Allobates > Allobates femoralis. Next base: position 356,958,394 of record JARQOC010000005.1, on the reverse strand, counting down.
GTAAAGCCTTGGAAAACTTCAAAACCATGAGTCTGTGTGATCCTTGTGCTCAGCCCCCTACGTTCCCTCACAAGCAGCTATCACCTCTACTACTACACCTATCCTGCAACATCCATAGCATCAATCATAGATTTTAACTACCACTGCCTCGGGGAACCAGGCTCTACCCGCGGAGAGCCGTTACATCTCCAGCTGCCAAACATCATCCCCAGAGGTTCTGCAGCAGCGGTGGTCACTCTGACCACAACCCGTGGGTGGCGTCACAACAAACTCCCCTGTAAATATCCCCCCATTTACTTGCGGAACCCGGGACACGGTCCGGACCAAGGACTGCCGTGACACCGCAGCATATACCCCGGTCGGGTACAGAGTACCCCATCCCAGTGGGCTCCACACTTACTCGTCCAAGTGTCTGTGGAGAAATGCACCCTGTCACACACAGAGTTTCTCAAGGAAGCGGTGATGTTGAGTGTCGCATACTGGTGTAGCGCAGACACAGCTTTCTTTGAGAAGTAGTGGCGACTGGGCATCTGGTACTGGAGCACTGCGATGGACATAAGGTCACAAAAATCCTCTGCGTCCACCAACTGGAAAGGCAGGATTTCTGTAGCCAACAGCTTGCAGATGGTGAAATTCAACTTCTTAGCTTTAGCATGGCTAGGAGGAAATGGTCTTTTACTTGTCCACATCTGAAGGTCCGAGGGCTGGCTGCTGTGCTGAGACGAGGTTGAGTAGGGTGTCCCCGGGAAACTGCTGGTCTGTGAGGAAGGTGCAGGCGGAGATATTATGTTTGCCTTCATCCTTCAAGGCGGTGCTCTCGATGTCGGAGACCGCTCAAAAGAACTGATGACCTGCTGATCACACTGGCTGTTGCGGGTAAAGATGTGGAAGGTCTGCGTCCAAAAGCATGTGTGACTGCAGTCCCCACAGTCATAGAGGATGAAGAGGCCGCAGATGCGGGCAGACGGTGGTTGGCCTGGCTCGCTAGGCCACATTGTAGCACAGTGAGCTTCCCACTGCGACTTATGCTTCATATCCATGTCATGGTTCATGCATGAAGTATTCAACCTATTGATTTTTTGGCCTCTATTTAGATTTTGGTGACAAGTCTTTCAGATAACATGGGTAGACTAAAGGCTTGTGGATTTTTGAATGTGCTGCATGAAAGTCACCTCACCAACATTATAAGCTTGCAACTCTGGGGCAATTCATGCCACTTAGGTGGTGTCTGTGCCCAAATTTTGTTGGAGTCCGCTTGCTGTGCTTTACATGATTTTAGAAGGGTATGACATGTCTATATCTGTGTTTCCTCCTCCTTTTACTCCTCCATCTCTTTTCTTTTTGCATGACTATATATACATGTCACTTTTCCATGTGTTTGTTGTGTCTTCTGAGTAGTTTGTCAGCTTTTGGACACCTTTGAAGGTGTTTTCTATTTTTTTTTCTATGTGTTTGTATGTGTTAGTGTTTGCCTGCTATTGTTTTCAGTGATGTTCAATGAACATTCGACGAATATTTGACGAACACACCCCCAATTTGACGAATCGAATCAAATTCGAACACTAGGGTGGTGGCTCATCTCTACTCCTGGTTTTGACACACAAACCTGATTGAACCTGATCAGGGAAAAAACTGCAGTGTGAAACCAGCCTAACGCTTTTACAATTAAGGAGGACAAAGAGAGAGAAAGTGCGCACAAATGAAGGTTTTTTAATGTAATGAATGTCCAAACAGGCTATTCTAAGATCCAGGGGCAGACCTACTGTACGTGCAGCCGATGCATTTGCATCAGGGCCCCGTTGCTTCAGGGGGCCCCTGCACATTGGGAATTAATGAGGACGAGGGCACCTGTTGTTCATCGTTTCAGACATTGGGGTCTCGTGGCCAGATCGTCCTCATTAATTCACAACTTGCAGGGGGCCCTGGGGCCAGATCGCCGTCTTTACACTGTGTCTATGACGGGGCCCGGGCGGGAAGTGTTCCCACAGTGCTGCGGAACACAGGAGTCTGTCTCCTGCTTCCTACCAGGCACTGATCACTGTGACACAGGTGTGGAGCTTAGGTCATTTGAATAGACCCAGCAAGAGAGAAAAGCAGCAACCTGGGAGTGAGAGAGGTGAGTAACTTTTTTTTTTTTTCTCTTTCCTTCCTTCAATAGCCTGGCCGCTAAGCACTATCGCCTGGCTGCTGGGGACAATAGGCTGGCTGCTGGATATGATATGGAGAAGCACGAGGAGTGTGAAGGGGATAGACAGAGCCCCCAAATGTGCTGTATACCCCCCAAATGTACTGTATACCCCCACTGCTGTATATCCCCAAATGTGCTGTATACCCCCAAACGTGCTGTATTCCCCCACTGCTGTATACCTCCAAACATGCTGTATACACCCACTGCTGTATACCCCCAAATGTGCTGTGTGGCGCCCCACTAAGTAGGTGCCACAAAGGGGTACTGCACCCGTAAAAGAGGTGTAGTCATCCCAGCTGCAAGTAGATTTCAGGATGGTAGGCAGGACCCTAAACCCACACCCGACACTATACCACACAGTGCGAGGGAATCCAGAAGGGTATACAGTCACCCCCAGGGGGAGAAATAAGGTCTTTGACCGCCGATCGGTCTGTCCTTTGGCTGGAGGCCTTTTGGGCTTCAGGCCGTCACCTCCGGGTTGGAGAGTTAGTGGAGAACCAGGCAGGGAGCCTGCGGCAGGAAGGAGGGTCTCCTCGGCTGAGGGACCCAGGGACAACCAGAACAGATCCCAGACACAGAGCAGAGAAGGGAGCAAGAAGCTCGGCGGGAGTTCGCTCCAGGAGAGAAACCGGGTACCGGAGCCCGTACCTGTAGGAACCTTTACGGCCTGCAGAAAATCCGCAGCACGGGGGTATCTCCAGACACGGCCCTGATTCCCAAGCAACCATTAGAGGGAACCAGACACTGCTGGCAAGCTGCTGTGCAAAGAGCCACAGTGCCCAAAGAGCCGCAGTGATCAACAGAAGGTTACCCGACGGGAGCAAGGGAAGGAAAGAGAGACAGCAGGAGGTCAGATCTATTCTTCATGAGGTCAGGCTTCACACAGCTACTGGGAAGCAGGGAAGAAAAGGAACAAGAAAGGCACACACTGGGGGTTCCATCCAGCTACCAGAGATCCGCTTGCAGCCATCCATAGTCACTTGTCATTTTAACACCTAACTGCACTGAGGACTGTAATGACTTTGCAAAAGTTCCAGTAAAGTACCCGGTGAAGTGACTTTGACTCTGCTGCATCGTTCTTTCTACAAACTCATTGGTTCAACAGAATCGCTGCCTCGGAGGTCCCAGTCCTGCCTGCGGAGGACTATATAATCTCAGCCGCAATACCACCGACTTCCGGAGGACTGTACTGGTGACATCTCACCAGGTACTGCAGGTGGCGTCACAACAAACTATAAACTTGTACATAATCCCCTGTATATAATTCCCCCTTTTCAAGAGAATAGTCCACAGGATACGGGATCAGGCACGGCCGCCATTCCCCGTTACACAATTAACCCTTTTGCCGTCTGATACCCTGGTAACTCTCACTCTGGGCGACACATCTCTCTTTATGGCGATCACGAACAGGATATCATGCCCGGTACCACCGGGTACTGTGTGCCTTGGACTTGGACTTAAAACTGACTTTTTCTGCCATTGCTTGGCACCAAAAATGGGTTCCTGCCATTGTCGCACGAGGACCCAAGATGGCACCGTAGCCATGTACTAAACACCATGTGCAGACCTGGGGGCATGCCTCAGCCCCTAGAAGAAGGGGGGCCTAGACAGAGGCGCTAAAAAGTTTGGCCGCCCCGATTGCCATCAATCAATCAGGGGGGCGGCCCACAGGAAATTCCCAGGGAGTTCCCGCCCATAGCTGTGACAAATACAAAAGGGAGGGGGAACAAGAGGCGCAATAGTGCCCTTATCACTAGACACTAGGTTGACAGCCCGGTGAGCAAAGTAATTCACTCACCTGATCCAGTTGTGTCACCCACAACTGGTTTGAAGGCTTGTTAGGAATAATATCCTGATGGCTGCTGCTGGACCTCCACCGAACCACTCACCTGTGGAAAAGCATCTAGTTACTTGGGAAAAGGTGTATGACGGTCCGCGCTACCAGAATGGCTTGCATCAAAGAAAACGCTGGCAGATGAAGAGTTAATCAGATCCTTCTTTATTTTCCGACGCGTTTCGGTGCCCACCTGGCACCTTCATCAGGGATCAACTGATGAAGGTACCAGGTGGGCACCGAAACGCGTCGGAAAATAAAGAAGGATCTGATTAACTCTTCATCTGCCAGCGTTTTCTTTGATGCAAGCCATTCTGGCCGCCCATAGCTGGACACACCAGAAAAGAAGGACAGAAACAACAAAAGTCCTTTGTATCCGGCAGCATGGCAGCACCCCGGTTGAGAGACGTAGTGCGAGAGTTGGAGGAGCAGACAAGCGCCGAGCGAGGCGACCCAGCAGCGGCGTCCCTTTTGACAACTGAGGGGGATGCTGATTACTGGCGGGATGCTTTTACCCTGCTCCACCAAGAAATGGAGCAAACACTGACTTGGGTGTGTCGGCGGTGGAGTGCTGAGTGGACCTTCGAGCTGTCCACCAGGAGGACGACCCGCGAAGCACGGGAGGCGGCAGTAACTGAACGAGCGGTGGAAGAATACCTCGCCTCCTTACCACCACCGGTCCAGACCGGGACATCGGGACCCAAACTGAACCCCCGACTTCACCACCGTCCCGGGCCAGCAGTTGTCTCCGGCTGGAGGCAGCTCAACCACCCACAGAACCAGATGTGGAAGTCGAGGAGTTCTACGACGATGAAAAACCGGGCGGAGCCTCAGGAGGGAGCATTCCAGAACCGACATGGTGGACCGCATGGCAGCGGCACCAGTGAGGAGTTCCCGCCATTTTAAGCTCTGTGGAGACGCGAGTGACATCAAAGGTTTCCAGCAGCAGTTCGCCACCCCCACAGTACCAGTCGCTACAGTGCACCTGGGCAGCCATGGATGAAAGAGACCAGGTGGCGATGCAGAGATGGTGGGAGTACTGGTATCAATGGGAGCAGGCAACCAGGAGACTGCGAGATAAAGCCCGAACTCAGCCCCCATTTCCAATTGAACTACAGTTGTGGCCAAAAGTATTGACACCCCTGCAATTCTGTCAGATAATACTAAGTTTCTTCCTGAAAATGATTGCAATCACAAATTCTTTGGTATTATTATCTTCATTTAATTTGTCTTCAATGAAAAAACACAAAAAGAATTGTCCTAAAGCCAAATTGGATATAATTCCAAAACAAACATAAAAAAGGGGGTGGACAAAAGTATTGTACTGTTAGAAAAACCATGTGATGCTTCTCTAATTTGTGTAATTAACAGCTCCTGTAACTTAGCTGTGGCACCTAACAGGTGTTGGCAATAATTAAATCACACTTGCAGCCAGTTGACATGGATTAAAGTTGACTCAACCTCTGTCCTGTGTCCTTGTGTGTACCACATTGAGCATGGAGAAAAGAAAGAAGACCAAAGAACTGACTGAGGACTTGAGAAACCAAATTGTGAGGAAGCATGAGCAATCTCAAGACTACAAGTCCATCTCCAAAGACCTGAATGTTTCTGTGTCAACCGTGCGTAGTGTCATCAAGACGTTTAAAGCCCATGGCACTGTGGCTAACCTCCCTAGATATGGATGGAAAAGAAAAATTGACAAGAGATTTCAACTCAAGATTGTGCGGATGATGGATAAAGAACCTCGACTAACATCCAAACAAGTTGAAGCTTCCCTGCAGTCCGAAGGTACAACAGTGTCAATCTGTACTATCCGTCGGCATCTGAATGAAAAGGGACTGTATGGTAGGATGCCCAGGAAGACCCCACTTCTTTCCCCGAGACATAAAGCCAGGCTGGAGTTTGACAAAACTTACCTAAGAAAGCCTACAACGTTTTGGAAGAATGTTCTCTGGTCACATGAGACAAAAGTAGAGCTTTTTGGGCAAAGGCATCAACAGAGTTTACAAGAGAAAAAAAGAGGCATTCAAAGAAAAGAACACGGTCCCTACAGTCAAACATGGTGGAGGTTCCCTGTTGTTTTGGGGTTGCTTTGCTGCCTCTGGCACTGGACTGCTTGACTGTGTGCATGGCATTATGAAGTCTGAAGACTACCAACAAATTTTACAGCATAATGTAGGGCCCAGTGTGAGAAAGCTGGGTCTCCCTCAGAGGTCATGGGTCTTCCAGCAGGACAATGACCCAAAATACACTTCAAAAAGCACTAGAAAATGGTTTGAGAGAAAGCACTGGAGACTTCTAAGGTGGCCAGCAATGAGTCCAGACCTGAATCCCATAGAACACCTGTGGAGAGATCTAAAAATGGTTTGGAAAGGCACCCTTCAAATATCAGGGACCTGGAGCAGTTTGCCAAAGAAGAATGGTCTAAAATTCCAGCAGAGCATTGTAAGAAACTCATTGATGGTTACCGGAAGCGGTTGATCGCAGTTATTTTGGCTAAAGGTTGTGCAACCAAGTATCAGGCTGAGGGTGCCAATACTTTTGTCTGGCCCATTTTTGGAGTTGTGTGTGAAATGATCAATGTTTTGCTTTTTGCTTCATTCTCTTTTGTGTTTTTTCATTGAAGACAAATTAAATGAAGATAATAATGCCAAAGAATTTGTGATTGCAATCATTTTCAGGAAGAAACTGAGTATTATCTGAAAGAATTGCAGGGGTGTCAATACTTTTCGCCACAACTGTACGTAAAACAGGGACAGTAATTTCTGTATACCAGGAGGATGTTTGGGAATTCCTCCGTGAACCTGGACTAATTGACGACGTCTTCTTTTCCCGGCTGGATGTAGAATCTTTCCTGCGAAAAGGACATCCCCGGAGCGATCTATATAGAATTGAGCAGGTGACCAACGAACGTTACCCCAGCCCGTTAGGCTGGTTTGCGATGAGGATCGCCCGTATAGAATAATGACATTTCTTTTTGCAATAGACTCCCGAAGCGAGACATTGCCCTGTGAATAGCCCCTCACCTTTCCAGCAACCATGCCCCTTTATTTTTATCATTTCCTTTTAAATGAAGAATGTGTCCCCATTGACCCTAATGACTTTATATTTGAACTGTCTCTTCCTTGTTTAATGATGTGTGATGAGTGAGCAGCAGCCCAGCGGTGATAACGCACACTGGACTGTGCTGGACTAGAGGTTACCGCTGGGCCCGCATACCTAGTATCGGTCCCGTTGGGCCAAGGTGAATAATGTCTAATATATATATATATATATATATATATATATATATATATATATATGTATATATATACAGTCCCTACAAGTAGTATTCAACCCCCTGCTGATTTAGGTGGTTTAATAAGATGCAAATAAGTTAGAGCATTCAAACTGCAAACGAGAGTAGGATTTATTAACAGAAGCATAAATCTTACAAACCAAAAAGTTATGTTGCTCAGTTGAATTTTAATACATTTTAAACATAAAAGTGTGGGTCAATTATTATTCAACCCCTATGTTTAATATTTTGTGGAATAACCCTTGTTTGCAATTACAGCTAATAATCGTCTTTTATAAGACCTGATCAGGCCGGCACAGGTCTCTGGAGTTATCTTGGCCCACTCCTCCATGCAGATCTTCTCCAAGTTATCTAGGTTCTTTGGGTGTCTCATGTGGACTTTAATCTTGAGCTCCTTCCACAAGTTTTCAATTGGGTTAAGGTCAGAAGACTGACTAGGCCACTCCAACACCTTGATTTTTTCCCTCTTGAACCAGGCCTTGGTTTTCTTGGCTGTGTGCTTTGGGTCGTTGTCTTGTTGGAAGATGAAATTACGACCCATCTTAAGATCCTTGATGGAGGAGCGGAGGTTCTTGGCCAAAATCTCCAGGTAGGCCGTGCTATCCATCTTCCCATGAATGCGGACCAGATGGCCAGGCCCCTTGGCTGAGAAACAGCCCCACAGCATGATGCTGCCACCACCATGCTTGACTGTAGGGATGGTATTCTTGGGGTCGTATGCAGTGCCATCCAGTCTCCAAACACCACGTGTGTGGTTGGCACCAAAGATCTCGATCTTGGTCTCATCAGACCATAGAACCTTAAACCAGTCTGTCTCAGAGTCCTCCAAGTGATCATGAGCAAACTGTAGACGAGCCTTGACATGACGCTTTGAAAGTAAAGGTACGTTACGGGCTCGTCTCGAACGGAGACCATTGCGGTGGAGTACGTCACTTATGGTATTGACTGAAACCAATGTCCCCACTGCCATGAGATCTTCCCGGAGCTCCTTCCTTGTTGTCCTTGGGTTAGCCTTGACTCTTCGGACAAGCCTGGCCTCGGCACGAGAGGAAACTTTCAAAAGCTGTCCAGGCCGTGGAAGGCTAACAGTAGTTCCATAAGCCTTCCACTTCCGGATGATGCTCCCAACAATGGAGACAGGTAGGCCCAACTCCTTGGAAAGGGTTTTGTACCCCTTGCCAGCCTTGTGACCCTCCACGATCTTGTCTCTGATGGCCTTGGAATGCTCCTTTGTCTTTCCCATGTTGACCATGTATGAGTGCTGTTCACAAGTTTGGGGAGGGTCTTAAATAGTCAGAAAAGGCTGGCAAAAGTGATAATTAATCCACACATGTGAAGCTCATTGTTCTTTGTGCCTAAACTACTTCTTAATACTTTAGGGGGACCAAACAGAATGCTGGTGGTTTGAGGGGTTGAATAATAAATGACCCTCTAATTTAACTTTTAACGCTTTAAAAAAAAAAAAAAAATCTTTTTGGCTGCAGTGCATTTCCCACTTCCAGGCTGATCTACAGTCCAAATGTCACAATGCCAAGTTAATTCCGCATGTGTCAACTAGCTAAATCTGCAGGGGGTTGAATACTACTTGTAGGCACTGTATATTATATATATATATATATATATACTAGCTGTGAGCCCGATGCAAATGCATCGGGATTCTAGAACGTACGTTAATTTGATTATAGTAGTTATAGCTGTTAGACTAATGCAAATGCATTGGTTGTCTAGAATATGTTTATTGTTTTTTTAAAGATTTTTAAATAATCCAATTATTCCAATGACATCTTTACAGCAACTACATATATTTGTATTGTTGATATCATATAAGGAAAATTGAATAATTATGTTGTAAGGGTCTTAGAACACAAAGTAGCAATACTTCTTAATGCATCAATCATTAAAATTGATGAATTAACAGTAATAGGTGTATCAGCCAGTTTGTGTCAGCCCACCAATCGCGTCAAGATGCCCTTACGCCTGGTGAGTCCTAATCTAACTAAATCCGAATTGATATAATTTAAATATTTTTTATACCTGAATTTTTCTTAGATTTTTTGAGGATTGTGATGTAAATAATAAAATTTTGTAAATTGATACAGAAGGAGTTACCAGCTACAGACTTGCAGCAATATCCATGCAATAACAAAAAAACTTGTAGTTAACCTACGGTAAATGGAGTTAACGTAGCTTCAGCAGGTGCATAAGATGCATCGACTAACTAACCACAGGTGACTGCAGTTGATGTGGATGACACTGCTGCAACTATGTTGTCTGCACAAACCGCAAGTTAAGTACAAATTACATATATGCAATTATGAAAATTACAGCAAGTATGTTGTTGGTGAGTCCTTCATGATCAATTATTATCATTTAGTATATTCCTCAACAAAGTGAAAAAATCTAAGAAAAATGGTGTGGTAGAATCTAATTAATAATTTATGTTTGTCCCTATCTATCTAAACATGTGGAACACACCTTGCTAATGAGATGTGTGTGAACAGCCATCCCACCCGTCTCTTAGCTGTTCACAAAAACCTCTCCCTGTAAAGAGTGACAATGAAATCTCTCAGCACATATAGTGCTGGAGCTTGAAATAGTGGTTTCTATCACCCACTGTAGAAATGTGGATGATACACATCTCTCATATTATTTTAAATGTGTGTTCACAAAAATATAGTAGAAATCAGTATATAAAAGAATAAAATGTAAAACAGTAAAATTTTTTTTTTTTTTTTTTTTTTTTTTTTTTCAAAAGATAAATAAACAGAAGAATAGTCATAGGGAAGAGTTCAGTGCAAAATATTCTTGTAGACAATATTTTTGGTAAAAACTTTGTCACTGTTAGGCAGCAATTTTCCTTGGATTGGAGTGTCCACCACTTTCACTTTTACATTGGATCGTCTTCTCACTCTTGAAAAAGCCACATACAATTGTCCATGTCCAAAAACAGGTTCTGGCAAAAAAATGCCTACTTTCTCAAGTGTTTGTCCTTGGGATTTGTTTATTGTCATGGCAAAAGCTGGCTTCAGAGGAAATTGGCGACGTCTTAACTTAAAAGGCAAGCCGGTTTCTGATGGGCACAAATCAATCCTGGGAATGAAAACCACATTTCCTCCAGCAGACCCAGTAATGACTCTTGCTCGAATCATGTTGGCAAACAAACCGGTGACAATTAAGCGAGTCCCATTGCAAAGACCTTTTCTGCTGTTGAAGTTCCTCAAAAGCATTACAATGGTGCCAATTTTTAATTTCAGACGATGAGATGGCATCCCCGTGGGTGTAAGTGAATTTAAAAATTCAACAGGGTATTGCTCTGGGTCCTCTGTCTCGTCCGGATCAATGGAATCATCACTAATGTATTCTGTATACTCTCCAGCAATGCAATCCATGATCTTAGAGTTGACCTGATCCACATCATCATTTTTGGGGCAAAGAATGGCATGTGATGCTGCTGTATGAATGCTTTCATTGTCATTGACATCAATTATAATGTTTTCACCAAAAATGTCAAATATTAGTGAACCTGTGCAAATCATATCTTCAGGGATTTCTATAACATCATCTCCAAGGTTATAAGAATTGGTCAATTGTCCATTTCCCAGCTGAAGTATCCAATTGCTGTATTCTGGATCAACAGAGCGCATGTTGTCAAGTAGTGGCAATTGAGTGAAAATCTGCCATTGTCTGGAATATTTAATGCAGCTCTCTACGATATCAGTTCGTGTTCCATGAGGAATAATAGGAAGACACTGACGAAAGTCTCCTCCCAGAACAATGACTTTCCCTCCAAAGGGTGTTTTATTTTTCTTCGAGATATCTTTGGTCATAACATCCTTTAATAGTTGGTCAATGACATGCAGTGCAAATTTGGATAGCATAGTGGATTCATCAATAATGAAAAGTTTAGTACTCTTCAAATGGTGTGCAGCATCAGTATCATTTTTGATTCTTGACACAGACGTTTCATTAATTGGAATAGGTATCCCGTAAAGTGAATGGATGGTTCTTCCTCCTTCCAATAAGTTGGCTGCAATCCCAGTACTGGCAGCAGGTGACACAGTTTCTCCTTCTCCTCTTATTTGACGAATTAACAAATCATACAAATATGTTTTCCCACTGCCACCTGGGCCATCAATGAAAAAGCACTTAGCTTGCTGACTTGTATCCTGTAATGCTTCATTTATGGCATTATAGGCCAGAAGTTGTTGTTGATTTAAAGTTTCTTTCATTTCTTGGGCTCTTCTAAACTCCTCCTCTTTGTCGTATTGTGGTTGTAGTTGTTGTTTTCTTTTGGGGCGTGGTAGATTAAAATCCGTAAAGCTTTTGCCATGAAATTTTAACACATTTTGAACATCTGTCATTGCATAGCCTTCACAATGCTCACAGTCCTCATTGTTAGGGTGATATGCACGGCAGTAGTCTTCAATAAAATCTTTTTTAAATTCTTGCCACAACTCCAATGGATGAGCAGGAGGACCAAAGATACATATGTAAGCAAACATATCCCGAAGCTGTGCAGGCATGTTTAGAACACAGCCATCCAGTAAGGTATTTCGCCAAACACTGTCATCCAAAAGTAATCCAAGGGCTATTGCTGCCTGTTTAAAAGTTGGGTACTCGACTTCATTAACGGTCTTAATGTGCTCAAAACTTGTTGCTCCTTTTACATGTAGTAACAACAACCGTAAATAGTAGCGTTCTTCATCTTTCATACTGACCGTATACATTCTTCCAATGACTGTTGTTCCACGTTTCTGCCTAATTTCCCATGCACCAGCTTTCCAGACATAGTGCTCAGGAATTTGGCGGTAGAAGTATTCATGAGCACGTGGGTCATTCTCATTCAGTTCAAAGTAGGCCATAAGAGTTGATTTTTTATGTGTCATGGCAGCAATGTTCTCAACAGAAGCATCTTCATGAAAATAAAGGGGTTGTGACTGTGGCAGATGTACGGCAAGGCGAACAATGCTGTGTGATTGTTTATGCATTGGATAGGCAAAAATTCTCCAAGCTGCCTCCGGTGCACTGACGTATCTTGAGTCCATAAATTGGTGAGGTTCATCATGTTGTATGTTTGTTTGAGAAATTTCCAGATTGGCTTTATCATGCCCCTTGTAAACATATTTGAATAGATACTTGACACTTTGAATGGATGCACAGATTTCCACATTTATATGACACTTATACTTTAATAGTAAGAAAGGGTTATAGGGAACAACCCAAGAATTATCAACCATGTGAGAACGTTGTGTAAATGAAGGTCCTGCATTGCGTTGATAAGTTGGGTAGGCATCGTGTGGTATTACAGTTTTTGGTTGGAAATCTTTTGGGAATCCTTTTTTACACTTTCCAATATCCATACATGGAGAATTGGGGTTCAATTGTCCACAGGGTCCATGAATCATATGTTGCATCACAATTTGATGGAGCACAGGATACTCGGATGGGTCAGGAATTTCTGCCCAAACAGTACGATCGACATCTACCTCAGTGCGTAATTTGGAATTGCTATCCAGAATAACCAAAATGTGAGCATGTGGTAGTCCTCGCTTTTGGAATTCTATTACATGAATCATTGCACAAATCTTGCCAAATAATCCACTGTTTATATCTTTTAATAGGGCTTCTAATTTTATTTTGAAGACACGGGCGACTAAATCCGGTCTGTGTTCCACCCTCTGCCATGGTTCTAAATTATGGATAATCTCGCTCCATTTGGGATTACAGGTCATTGTTATAAAAAGATCTGGCCGTCCAAATTTTGTAACAATAGCCATGGCATCTTGATACCTCTGCTGCATGTTTCTGGGACTGCCTTCAAATGACGATGGTAAAATGACCGTCTTGCCAATAGGAATTCCTTTTTCAAAAGATTTTCTTTGCAGATGTTCCTGTAGTACGCAATAGTCTTCCACTTTTAAGTCTTTTTGATGTTGACGTATAAAATTTAAGCGATTAGCCTCAATTTTTATATACGCATCTACTAAATACTGTTGCGTTAGTTTTCCACCATTTAAAATAGGATTGAACCCAGGACGTACAGATAGCAAATAACAGTAATACTGCAATTGTGTAATTCTCCGTGGATTTTCACCTTGATGCTTCAGTCCCTCATGCCAGCCTTGTTCACCATGCGGAAAAAATAACGGATACAGTAAAGCATCCAAATTACTGTGGAGAATACTAACTTGCTGTGTTTTTGGAGCTAAAGGATTGTTTGGGTCAGGTTTCAGATGAATTAAAATGTCTCTATTGAAAGGCGGCTCTCCATCAGCATTTTCAAAGACCACAGCAACTTCATTAACAATTGGCTTATTATAACGTCTTGGGTCTTGTTCTCGATCCTGTTTAAGAGCCATGATGATATTAGGCATGACAGTACCATTTTCAATTGCCTTCTCCTGTTCCTCTTGTTCAACAAAACGTAACATTTTGTATGCAGAAACAAAAGGATTAATGCGATCTAATAAGTTAGCAATGAGCCGCATCAATTTAGGATGACATTTCTTATTTTCATCACACTGTAAACGTTGGTCATTAGCAGTGGCAGTATCTAAAATGTAGAGTTGGGCATAAGCAGGAGCTTGATCTGGAGCAGGATGTAGTGTTCCAGTACGGTGATAAATTTGGCCATGAATCCGGAAGCAATAAGGGCCATGTCCAGGTGGGGGAGCAATACTTGCACCCATAGAAGCAAAACCAAATGAACTATTAATACTTCTGATGTTATCCATCATATTCCGACTGTATGGACTCTGACCTTTAAGAATACATTCCAACATCTCTGGATACTGAGGTAACGGAACCTTGACCTTCCCCTTGTGACAACAGAGAGTATACTGTTTATCCGATGGCATCTCATCCATGAAATGTCGAGCTTCACAATGCTTACATATGAATATCATAGAGCCACAGGTATGTTCCACAATGCCAAAATCACTATCTGTAAATCCAGGTGGATATGAAGAGGGAGGTGTAGGTAGGTAAATACGATTTTCTTTCTGCAAACCGACATAGATGAGACGTTGAAGTAATAAAGCAGAAAAAGAGTCAGGATCCACTTGTGTAACAGTAGAAGACGTCTTTTTGCGGTGTTGACGACGGGAGGCACCACTTTTACGTAAGCGGCTCTGTTTGGATAGTGAAGACTCCTGAGCAATTTGTGCCTCCAAAGGAGTTTGTTGTTGTTCAAGGCGAAAACGTTTTGTGCGTGACGTCTCCTCAGCACAATGTTTACGCTTTGCTGTTGCTTTACGCGGTGATGAAACTTGAGGAATTGTGCTCCTTTCATCCGGTGAACTGCTAGAAAGAGCTAGAGCAAACTGTAGTACTGGTGAGCTTACAGTTGGATCAGCAGACTGTAGTACTGATGAGGTTACTGTTTGATCAGCACACTGAGTTACATCAGCAGAGTATTGTACAGGTGAGCTTGTAGTTTGATCAGCAGACTGTTGTACTGAGGAAGTTACTGTCTGATCAGCAGAGTGATGTACTGGTGGTGTCGCTTTTTTTTTTTTGACGCCGTTGATGTAGCTTCTGAGCATTTTTGGCCAACCGTAGTTGTTTTTGTTCCAGCGACTCCGTTGCAATGCGTTGCTTATACTCAGCTTTAGACTTATCCAAACGACATTGTCGCTCTTCTTCAGTTTCTTTAGCACGTGTCTTACGCATCCATGCGGCTTTGTACCCGCCAACATCCTTGCTAGTATCCTTTGAAGTCATGTTAGAACATACAAAGGTAATACTATGCTTGGAGATGTATAGGTACGCAAGAGCTTTTACAAAAGCTTTTTGGGAGAAAAGAATTCTTGAAAAGTATAGAATAATTATTAAGGAAAATAATAAGTTCCAGATAGACCATGAACATATTTAAATATCATGTTTTGTATGTCCTTTAATTTACCCTACAACGTATTACAGATATATAAACATGTTTCTCATTCATATCAATAATAGTAAGAGGTCACTGAATACTTAACGACATTAAATGTGCATACATAATACCAATACCATAAATATCAAAACCATCATCAAAACCATCATCAATAGCATCATCAATAGCATCATCAATAGCATCATCAATAGCATCATCAATAACAATAATATTAGCAATAGCATTATTATTAGCATTAATAGCATAATTATAAGCATTAATAGCATAAATATTACCATTAATAGCATAATTATTAGCATTAATAGCATAATTATTGGCATTAATAGCATAAATATTACCATTAATAGCATAATTATTAGCATTAATAGCATAATTATTAGCATTAATAGCATAATTATTACCATTAATAGTATAATTATTTGCATTAATACCATAATTATTAGCATTAATAGCATAATTTTTAGCATTAATACCATAATTATTACCATTAATAGCATAATTATTAGCATTAATAGCATAATTATTAACATTAATAGCATAATTATTATGTGCATACATAATACCAATACCATAAATATCAAAACCATCATCAAAACCATCATCAAAACCATCATCAATAGCATCATCAATAACAATAATATTAGCAATAGCATTATTATTAGCATTAAAAGCATAATTATAAGCATTATATAGCATAATTATTAGCATTAATACCATAATATTTGCATTAATACCATAAATTTTTAGCATTAATACCATAATTATTAGCATTAATACCATAATTATTAGCATTAATAGCATAATTATTGGCATTAATACCATAATTATTAGCATTAATAGCATAATTATTAGCATTAATACCATAATTATTACCATTAATAGCATAATTATTAGCATTAATACCATAATTATTAGCATTAATAGCATAATTAGCATTAATACCATAATTATTAGCATTAATAGCATAATTATTAGCATTAATACCATAATTATTAGCATTAATAGCATAATTATTAACATTAATAGCATAATTATTATGTGCATACATAATACCAATACCATAAATATCAAAACCATCATCAAAACCATCATCAAAACCATCATCAATAGCATCATCAATAGCATCATCAAAACCATCATCAAAACCATCATCAATAGCATCATCAATAGCATCATCAATAACAATAATATTAGCAATAGCATTATTATTAGCATTAATAGCATAATTATTAGCATTAATAGCATAATTATTAGCATTAATACCATAATTATTACCATAAATACCATAATTATTACCATAAATACCATAATTATTACCATTAATACCATAATTAGCATTAATACCATAATTATTAGCATTAATACCATAATTATTAGCATTAATACCATAATTATTGGCATTAATAGCATAATTATTACCATTAATAGCATAATTATTACCATTAATAGCATAATTATTAGCATTAATAGCATAAATATTACCATTAATAGCATAATTATTAGCATTAATACCATAATTATTAGCATTAATAGCATAATTACCATTAGAAGCATAATTATTAGCATTAATAGCATAATTATTAACATTAATAGCATAATTATTAACATTAATAGCATAATTATTATGTGCATACATAATACCAATACCATAAATATCAAAACCATCATCAAAACCATCATCAAAACCATCATCAAAACCATCATCAATAGCATCATCAAAACCATCATCAATAGCATCATCAATAGCATCATCAATACCATCATCAATAACAATAATATTAGCAATAGCATTATTATTAGCATTAATAGCATAATTATTAGCATTAATACCATAATCGGGGCTGGGGAGCAGCAGCGGCGGCGGCAGGAGCGGTGCTGTGAGGGCTGGGGAGCGGCGGCGGTAGTGGTAGTGTGTGGGCTGGGGAGCGGTAGAAAAGGTAAAAGAAAAGAAAATAAAGAAAGGTTTTAGCTCAGAAAGGATATCTTAGCTGTAGGGTAGTAGCGGTCGTCTTGAAGCTTGCTTCGGTAAATCCAGAAGCGAGTCTTCTTGCGGCCTCGGAATCCGGCAGTCCGTCTTCGAGGTAGCGTGTAGGCGAAATGATTTGTGATTTCAAATTTCGCGCCTTATAAACTGGGCTGTGAAATTTGAAACCACAAAATGGCGGGGGGGGCGTAAAGTGAGTGCTGATTGGGCGTTTGAAAGCACAAAATGGCGGGGGGCGTAACGTAAGTGCTGATTGGGCGTTGAATGGACACTCTTTCCAAAGAGTCTCCATTCAGGTCCGCCTTTATTTATTTTTTTTAAATTATTATTTTTATTTAATTATTTATTATTGTTTTTTTTTTGTTTGTTTATTATTTTTTAATTATTTTTAAATAATTTTTTTTATTATTTAATTTTTTTTTTTTTTTTAACTCAGACTGAGACGCAGTTCTCATTCTGGTCCGCCTTTTTTTTTTTTTTAATTATTATTTTTATTTAATTATTTATTATTTTTTATTAATTTTTTTTATTAATTTTTAATTATTTTTAAATCATTATTTTTATTATTTAATTTATTTATTTTTTTTAAGTCAGACTGAGACGCAGTTCTCATTCCGGTCCGCCTTTTTTTTTTTTTTTTAATTATTATTTTTATTTAATTATTTATTATTTTTTATTATTTTTTTTTATTAATTTTTAATTATTTTTAAATCATTATTTTTATTATTTAATTTATTTATTTTTTTTAAGTCAGACTGAGACGCAGTTCTCATTCCGGTCCGCCTTTTTTTTTTTTTTAATTATTATTTTTATTTAATTATTTATTATTTTTTATTATTATTTTTTATTATTTTTTAATTATTTTTAAATAATTATTTTTATTATTTAATTTATTTATTTTTTTACTTGCGACAGTGAGACACAGTTCTCATTGCTGTCCGCCTTTTTTTTCCCATTGACATACATTAGCGGTGTGTCGGCGATTTTATGGCCGGCCACCTGGTTCTATGTGTCGGCCCTAAAATCGCGGACACACCGCTAATGCATCTCTATGGGCAGTCACAGCTCGAATTCTGATTGGTCGGCGTTCAATCCGAAATCGAGCTGACTGCCCATAGAGATGCATTAGCGGTGTGTCCGCGATTTTAGGGCCGACACATAGAACCAGGTGGACGGCCATAAAATCGCCGACACACGCTAATGTATGTCAATGGGAAAAAAAAAGGCGGACAGCAATGAGAACTGTGTCTCACTGTCGCAAGTAAAAAAATAAATAAATTAAATAATAAAAATAATGATTTAAAAATAATTAAAAAATAATAAAAAAAAATAATAAAAAATAATAAATAATTAAATAAAAATAATAATTTAAAAAAAAAAAAAGGCGGACCGGAATGAGAACTGTGTCTCAGTCTGACTTAAAAAAAATAAATAAATTAAATAATAAAAATAATGATTTAAAAATAATTAAAAATTAATAAAAAAAATTAATAAAAAATAATAAATAATTAAATAAAAATAATAATTAAAAAAAAAAAAAGGCGGACCGGAATGAGAACTGTGTGTCAGTCTGACTTAAAAAAAATAAATAAATTAAATAATAAAAATAATGATTTAAAAATAATTTAAAAATAATAAAAAAAATAAATAAAAAATAATAAATAATTAAATTAAAATAATAATTAAAAAAAAAAAAAAGGCGGACCGGAATGAGAACTGTGTCTCAGTCTGACTTTAAAAAAATTATATTTTATTTAATTATTTATTATTTTTTATTTATTTTTTTTATTAATTTTTAATTATTTTTAAATCATTATTTTTATTATTTAATTTATTTATTTTTTTTAAGTCAGACTGAGACAAAGTTCTCATTCAGGTCCGCCTTTTTTTTTTTTTTTTAATTATTATTTTTATTTAATTATTTATTATTTTTTATTTATTTATTTTATTCTTTTTTAATTATTTTTAAATCATTATTTTTATTATTTAATTTATTTATTTTTTTACTTGCGACAGTGAGACACAGTTCTCATTGCGGTCCGCCTTTTTTTTCCCATTGACATACATTAGCGGTGTGTCGGTGATTTTATGGCCGGCCACCTGGTTCTATGTGTCGGCCCTAAAATCGCGGACACACCGCTAATGCATCTCTATGGGCAGTCACAGCTCGAATTCTGATTGGTCGGCGTTCAATCCGAAATCGAGCTGACTGCCCATAGAGATGCATTAGCGGTGTGTCCGCGATTTTAGGGCCGACACATAGAACCAGGTGGCCGGCCATAAAATCGCCGACACACCGCTAATGTATGTCAATGGGAAAAAAAAAGGCGGACCGCAATGAGAACTGTGTCTCACTGTCGCAAGTAAAAAAATAAATAAATGAAATAATAAAAATAATGATTTAAAAATAATTAAAAAATAATAAAAAAAAAATAATAAAAAATAATAAATAATTAAATAAAAATAATAATTTAAAAAAAAAAAAAGGCGGACCGGAATGAGAACTGCGTCTCAGTCTGACTTAAAAAAAATAAATAAATTAAATAATAAAAATAATGATTTAAAAATAATTAAAAAAGAATAAAATAAATAAATAAAAAATAAAAAATAATTAAATAAAAATAATAATTTAAAAAAAAAAAAAAAGGCGGACCTGAATGAGAACTGCGTCTCAGTTTTGAGGGGCTCTTCTGATTGGCTGAGGGGAGTATACCGCGACCAATCAGAAGAGGGCCTCAGATCTCATTGAGGTAGAATGGCGGATTTTTCGTCCATTCTATCTTAATGAGAAGGAAGAGGACGTCGGAGCTGGAAGTTGGCGAAAAGAAGACAGAAGATCCCCGGGGCCGGACGAAGAGGCGGAGATGGCGGAAGGAAGAGAGAAGACCCCCGGGGCAGGAGGAAGAGGACGCCTGGCCGGACGGACGATCAGATGACTTGAAGGCATGTAAGTGAAAGACGGGGACGTTAGGTTAGGCGACGGCAGGGGCTTCGGGTATAGGGCCTTAGGTGACAGCGGCGTTAGGTTAGGGGACGGCGGGGGCTTCGGGTGTAGGGCCTTAGGTGACAGCGGCGTTAGGTAAGGGGACTGCGGGGGCTTAGGGTGTAGGGCGGACATAGGGCGGCGGGCTGTGCGGACATAGGGCGGCGGGCTGTGCGGACATAGGGCGGCGGGCTGTGCGGACATAGGGCGGCGGGCTGTGCGGACATAGGGCGGCGGGCTGTGCGGACATAGGGCGGCGGGCTGTGCGGACATAGGGCGGCGGGCTGTGCGGACATGGGGGGGGGGTGGCGAATTGTGGGTAGCGGGGAGCGGAGGCGGCAGTGCCGGCTCCGCTCCATGGTCCCCGGGTAGGGATTTGCGGCTCAGGCAGCGACTCGCAATGGCCTCGCGGCCATTGCTCGCGCTACCTGAGCGGTAAATGGCAAAGGTTGTAGCCGGGCCTGTGGATCGATTTTGGGTCAGCGGCTCGCAATGGCGGCCATTGCTCGCCCTGGGCCAGCGACTCGCAATGGCCTCGCGGCCATTGCTCGCGCAGCATTGGGCGCTTCGCGCCCAATGTTAAATTCGTATCCACATGACGACATCGGAAAGTGCGCGTGAAGGGGCGCTTTTCCGATTCGTGATTATATAATAGACATATATATATATATATATATATATATATATATATATATGCAACGTTAAAGAATGAGTCTCCCAGCAATGGGAAGAAACTTAAATATGCTTAAATGTAAATAGTTACCCGTTGCTCTTAGTGTATTTAAAAATGTTTTCACTTCCCGGTAGGCAAGTGTCGATATTTGCAGACGAGTATATTCCATCAAGGGGGTATGTGGTGCCCCACTAAGTAAGTGCCTCAAAGGGGTACTGCACCCGTAAAAGAGGATGGTAGGCAGGACCCTAAACCCACACCCCTCACTAGGCCACACAGTGGGAGGGAACCCGGGAGGGGACATAGTCACCCCCAGGGGGAGAAATAAGGTCTTTGACCATCGATCGGTCTGTCCATTGGCTGGAGGCCTTTTGGGCTTCAGGCCATCACCTCGAGGTTAGAGAGTTAGTGGAGATCTAGGCAGGGAGCCTGCGGCAGGAAGGAGAGTCTCCTCGGCTGAGGGACCCAGGGACAACCAGAACAGATCCCAGACACAGAGCAGAGAAGGGAGCAAGAAGCTCGGAGGGAGTTCGCTCCAGGAGAGAAACCGGGTACCGGAGCCCGCACCTGTAGGATCCTTTACGGCCTGCAGAAAATCCACAGCACGGGGGTATCTCCAGACACGGTCCTGATTCCCAATCGACCATTAGAGGGAACCAGACCCTGCTGGCAAGCCGCTGTGCAAAGAGCCGCAGTGCCCAAAGAGCCACAGTGATCAACAGAAGGTTACCGACGGGAGCAAGGGAAGGAAAGAGAGACAGCAGATCTATTCTTCATGAGGTCAGGCTTCACACAGCTACTGGGAAGCAGGGAAGAAAAGGAACAAGAAAGGCACACACTGGGGGTTCCGTCCAGCTACCAGAGATCCGCTTGCAGCCACCCATAGCCACATGTCATTTTAACACCTAACTGCACTGAGGACTGTAATGACTCTGCAAAAGTCCCAGTAAAATACCCGGTGAAGTGACTTTGACTTTGTTGCATCGTGCTTTCTACAAACTCATTGCTTTCACAGAATTGCTGCCCTGGAGGTCCCAGTCCTGCCTGCGGAGGACTATATAATCTCAGCCACAATACCACCGACCTCCGGAGGACTGTAGCGGCGCTAGTGACATCTCACCAGGTACTGCAGGTGGCGTAAGGAGAAACTATAAACTTATACATAATCTTCTGTATATAATTCCCCCTTTTCAAGAGAATAGTCCCCAGGATACGGGATCAGGCACGGCCGCCATTCCCCGTGACACATTAACCCTTTTGCCGCCTGATACCCGGGTACCCCACACTCTGGGCGACACAGCTGTATAACCCCAGTGTTTTATACCCCTCAAACGTGCTGTATACCCCGTCAGGAAAGTATGAATATGTTTCATTATTGCAAGAGGTTGAACAATCAGCCAAAACCTATACATAAGGCTTTATCTATCCTGAGAGGTTTCTGTAGATCCAATTCTACATGCAACCCCCACTCTATTTCTCTCTTCCCCCTCCCCTATCCAACTTTTACGATGTGTCATAAATACCAAATCAAAGCTGAGTTAAAGTTGTATCTTTCCTGCTCAAAAGGTTCTTTGTCTTGAAAGATAGTTTTGTGAATGTCAGATTTATGAAGACCCGTTCCTGCCACATACACATAATTCATATTTTTAGATTATTCACCGTTTTGTGCATGTAATGATATGTCTTGTATATCTATGTAACACTCAGGAACCTGGGAAATGAGTTCTGGCTTTCTGAACATCATAAGTAGGTCATATTTGGTATCATTATGCGCTGAATTAAATGGTCGTAAACATGAGATGTATATCATGGATATGGGCCCACCCCATCCCCAGATATAAAGAATGAAGATTTATTAAGCAGGATGAAAGAGGAGGTCTCAGAGGACAAGCCCACCAGGGAGTGGTAAATCTACGAGGGGGGGCCACAGGTTCTCTGCCCTTTAATAAAACCAGAGCAGCCATTTTTGGGCTGATTCCACCCAGGGGCACGGACATAGCAAGAGTTCCAGCTGTGTGGAGGAATCATACCTTTCTGGGGAGCGGCCCCCCCCCCATCGGATCTAAGTTTATCCATGCGTGGCTAGGTCTGGCAAGTTCTCTTTTATTCCTTTTATTTTTATAACTGTTTATGCATACATGTAAATTGTCTCTTATGTAATATCTTGTAAATCTTCTATATAATCACTGCCATCTTGGGAGTAAAATATTATAATTTACTAGTCTCAATCTCCTTGTTCTATGAACGAGCTCACGACCTCACTGTTCGTTTTACACTATCATATGGGTTACCGATCCTCCTGTAAGAGATCGGTGGTGGCAGCATAATTTTTGTACCATGTTTCCCCGAATATAAGACAGTGTCTTATATTAATTTTATCCCCAAAAGTCCCACCCTGTCTTATATTCGGGGTATGACTTATATAAAAAAAAAAATTACGTAGGGTTGCAGCCCCCATACAGTATTCCACACAGCCTCCCATACCGTAGGGTTGCAGCCCCCATACATTATCCCACTGCAGCCTCCCATGGGGTCCCATGGGGTCCCAGCCCCATACATTATGCTACTGCAGCCCCCAGCACAGTACGGTTAAAACCGCAATTCCGCCGCACAGCCGACTTGCGGCCGACTTGCTGCCGACTTGCTGCACACTTGCGGCACACTTGCGGCACACTTGCGGCACACTTGCGGCAGGTCCCCATACAATGTACGGTACTGTATGGGACACTTGCGGCAAGGTGCCACAAAGGTGCGATAACCGCACCTTGCCGCACCTTGCCGCAAGTGTCCCATACAGTACCGTACATTGTATGGGGACCTGCCGCAAGTGTGCCGCAAGTCGGCCGCAAGTCGGCTGTGCAGCGGAATTGCGGTTTTAATGGGCAAATCAAGGAAACTTCCTTACTTTTTAATGGCGGCCTCGGGCTATGGATTCCTCCGCGGTGCAGGGCGTTGACCAGCTGCTTCTTCATGCAGGAGCTTCTGGCCAATCAGCACTCGAGCTGCTAGCCAATCAGAAGCTCCTGCCAACAGCGGTGACGTCAGGCCGGGGCGACAAGATTAACCCTATGCCCTCGGGGTTACCTGCGGCACCTGAGGGCAGAGGGGATCCCACGGGGGACAGCAGACCTGAGGCTGCACCTGAGGCCAGAGGGGATACCAAGGGGGACAGCGGACCCGCGGCTGCACCTGAGGGCAGAGGGGAGCCCACGGAGGACAGCGGGGCCAGCGGGACTGCGGGGACACAGGTAATATGCAATGGGCAAAAAATGGCACTGTCTTATATTCCCTGAAAATAAGTCACCCTGTCTTATTTTCGGGGTATGACTTATATTGGCAAATTACGCGCCAGCCCTGCCCTGACTTATATTCGGGGGTGACTTATTTTCAGGGAAACACGGTATTTATGTGATATTGTGGGCCTGAGGGTGACTTGATCGAGGTATATATAAGTTTCTAGCAGGAACTGAGGGTATATATACATCCTGTCACATCACGTGCCGCAGTAGACAACATAAATTAGGGCAGCTGGGCTCCTTTCTTATCCTCTGGCAATACCAGATTTGGCCAGCAGGCTAAGGGGGCGCCAGAGAGCTGCAGGTCCTGACTAAGTCTTCGTGACACCCCCCAAATGTGCTGTATGCCCCCACTGCTGTATACCCCGCAAACGTGCTGTATACCACCACTGCTGTACAAGGCAACATTGACAGCTTGGGGCCCCTGTGCAAGAAATTTTGCCGGGCCCCCTTCCACTATGTTTACAATGACAAAGCTACAGATATGTATGTACATACACAGATATAGTACATAGTGCCCTCTCTTGTTATGTACACATTGTCTCTTACATAGTGGATTGTCTTGTTATTTATAGCGCCCTGTATTTATTTCATAGTGTCCTCTCTTGTTAGATAAAAAGTGAAATGACTGCTGTTAGAACATAGTGACGCTTCTCTTCTAATGAAGGAGCTGATGGACTGAACTTCTGGACAAAGGCTTCTTTATCAGCCGCCATTATATATCTAAAACATGAGGACAACATAGTAGATGGCGAGGGCTGTGAATAACAAGAATACAAGAGCTAAATAAAGGGACTGTGCTATACATAACAAGAGAGGATACTATACAACAAGGGCAAGCTACTAAGAAAAAGCAGCATCAGAAAAACTTACCATCGATGCCAAAAACAAAAACCAACACTGCACTTGCAGGATGCAATCATACACCACTATGTAAAGCAAGCCCAGGTGCAGGCTAATAAATCACCTCAACCTACAACAAGGTGTGGGAGGCGACTTGCCACGCACATAATGGGCATGTGACTCACCGTAGCCGGGTTCTGCATGTCGCAGGCGTCTGCTTCTCCTTGTCACGGAACCGCGCCTGCGGCTGTGGGGCCCGGTGGTCCAGATAAATAAGGGGATGGCTGAATAGTAGGGGTTAATTGTCTTCGTGACGCCTCCTGTGAGTGTTCCGGTGATGTCCACCGGCGCTGCTTGGGCCTCCGGGGGATGGAATGCAGCAAGATGGAACGCTCCCCACAGGATAAGCGGGAGTCCCTGGGGCCAGGAGCTGCACAAGATGTTGTGAGGCAGCTTAGTCAGGCTGCTGTTATATGCAGGAATTAAACGCAGACACACCAAAGTCTTTTAGGTACCTTTACTGGTGGAAAGCAGGTACACTAGGACCGGGTGAGGGTGAAGTCAACACTCCTGGAGGTTCACAGCAAGCAGTGGTGTAGGCTTCCTTTCTCTGTACTTCTAGTGAGGTCGGGTGGATATGGAATCCAGCCGACAGGTAGTGTGTTCTTAGGAACTTGATTCACCGGAGTATCGGCACTGAGGGCGCTGCTAGAGGGTTAAGCCGGATCAATGCTCTTCCCTGGGCTCTCGTCGGTGGGTGCTTTAGGTGAGCAGGGGGCTAAACTCCCTGTGCAGTATGCTGGTTCTCTGTGGTGGCTGGGTAGCTCTCACAGCTCGGTTCCAGTAACCGGATGATGGGGGAGAGTTAAAGTAACTCTGTTGTCCCTGAGAGGTGCTCTCCTTTCCTATTACCCCAATTACAAGGGTTTCCTCACCGGGCAAGTGTGCTGGTTCGGGCCTAGTATGGCTCCAGAACTGGTGGATGCACACTTCCTGCAGCTCTTGTAGCGTCTGCACACTCTGGTGTTTCTCCCTCCAAGACCCTATTTATAGGGGGAACTGGCTCAAAGTGACCAGTGGAGCTCCCCCTAGAGGCTTGGGGTGAAACAGGTGTTAAAGGTGTACTAAGGTGTTGTGGTTTGTTTGTGAGTGATGCTTTGCTGTTTCTGCTCCATTCATGTCCCAAGGGTTCTGTGGTGCCCAACAAGGTGCCAGGGTGCCACATTCCCCCTTAGTTAACCTCAGTTCTCCCGGCTGAGCAAAACGTTCTTTTTATAACTTAACCTCTAAGCATTTTATAACATTTAATAACAGGTATTTACAGAGTCTTAAAGAAAAACACAAAAATCACTAAAAAGGAAAAGGGAAAAATGGGAAAAATATGAAATGCAGTCCATACGGCACTAGTCCATCTGCCGCAGGCTGGGAAAAGGTAAGTTTTGGTCACACAAGTCCTGTGAAAATTGTCCAAAGTTTATAGAAAGGGAAAAAAGGTAAAGTCCAGAAATACACGGTACACATTTTAAACTTTATACACTCCCTATGGGTGTCTTTGCTTGGGAGGCCGGGTCTAACCTTTTCACCGTACCAGGCACTTTCTGTCCCCAACTTAATATACTTGGGACAGAGCCCAGTTCCTCCACCCTTCTGTACACTACTTTTTACAGTTTTTGAAACAGGTACTATTTACATTCACTAACAGGTAATATGGTTCCAATACATTTTAAACCCATTCTCCATATTTGATTGGGGGTTGTCCTAATGTACTACGTGTGATTTGCGTAGTGTGGGTGTTTCAAAAGCTGTTGGTATAGTGTACAAAGTGGTTCTTGGTGGTAGTGTAGGTAGTTGTCTACGAGTACTTCGTCTTACTGTGAGACTAGCAAGTTCACCGATTACAGGAATCTCAGGTTCCAATATAACAGGCTGCAGATCTTGCACTTGAACTGGTTCTTGTTGAACTTGTTGAATTGGTTTTGGAATTGGTTGCTGATCTTCTACAGGTTGGTAAAAATGCATAACTGGGATTATGAATGCACCATTGCATTGTGGCCAATCAGCTGGTAAGTATCCAATGTCTGTATGGACTAAATTTTCTTTAGGTTCTTCACTTGTAGTTACTGTAGGGTAACTGGTTACTTGAGGTAGTAACTGTGTTGGACATTTCTTCAAATGGTCCCTAGATACAGTTGTGGAAGTAATTCCTTGGTCTTTGCTGATAACGCAAGTTTTGGAATTGTCATATTGCGATGGCTTAATTGTGTAGGGTTCAGATTCCCAATTGTCATCCAATTTGTTGGTTTTTCTTTTTCTTTTTAGCACTAAGTCACCTGTTGCAAGAGGTTCTGCTGAGGCGTGCTTATTGAAGTCTTTTTCTTGTTTGGTTCTGCTGATTTCTAGGTTTCTTTCAACACTCTCTTGTACCTTTTTGTACTGGTATTGGCGTTGGTTTACTCAATCTTCATCAGAAGAATCTTGTGTGGGTTCGATGGTTCCCATCTGTAAATCAATTGGTAGTTTACCTGGTCTTACTCGCATCAAGTAAGCAGGTGTGTAGTTGGTTGAACTGACAGGTATGTGGTTGTAGATGTACACAAGGTCTGGAAGTTTTTCAGGCCATTGATTTCTCTCTTCAACTGGTAAGGTTTTGAGCATGTCAATGACAATGTGGTTCATTTTCTCACATAAACCGTTTGTCTGGGGATGATAAGGTGTGGTCCGGATCTTTTTACACCCATATAGCCCTAGGAATTCTTGAAACAGAGCTGATTCAAAGGCTGGCCCTTGGTCAGTCAAGACTTGATCTGGATACCCATGGGGGCGACAGAAGTAACTCTGGAATGCTTTGGCTGCGACCTCTGCAGTTAAGTCATTAACTGGAACTACTACCAGGAATCTTGAATAGTGGTCAACAATGGTGAGAGCGTAAGTATACCCGATACAACTTGGGGTTAGCTTCACATGGTCGAGAGCAACTATTTCAAGGGGTTTCGTGGTAGCAATTGGCTGCAACGGAGCTTTCTGATTTAGATGGTCTTTCCTTCGAAGGTGACATTGTCCACAGTTTTTACACCACTTGTCAATTGAGCCTCGCATACCGACCCAGTAGAACCAATCTTTCAGGAGCCTCTCCAGCTTCTTCCATCCAAAGTGTCCCGCATCATCATGGTACGCTTCAAGGATCATTTGGACTTCAGTCTTGGGAACCACAATCTGCCAGCTGAGTTCGTGTGTTCTGGGGTTCAGATACCTTCTGCATAGTTTACTTTTATAGACGAACAACCTTCCTTTCTCTTTCCATAGGCGTTTAGCATTTTGTGAGGCATCAGGGTCCATGCTGGCGTGTTCTTGAGTTATCAGCTCTCTTACCAAGCTGACATCTGGATCGTTAGCTTGAACCTCCTTCCAGTCATGGTGAGGTAAAGGGTTCACGGTCCTCTCTACACGTCTCTGGTTCACCTGATGACACGTTGCTGTACCTGTACGGTGGAAAACAGGTAGTTCAATCTCCTCCAAGTCATCTACGTCTTCTCCCTCTTCAGGAAGGTTAGGCATTCTGGACAGAGCATCAGCATTTCCGTCCTTGTGACCTGCCCGGTACTTTACAGTGAAGTCATAGCTTGAGAGTCTTGCTACCCAATGCTGTTCTAGGGCTCCAAGCTTTGCAGTCTCTAATTGTGTTAGAGGGTTGTTATCTGTGAAAGCTGTGAACGGGGCGGATGCCAGGTAATGCTTGAAACGCTCTGTGATTGCCCAGACCAGGGCCAGGAACTCCAGTTTGAACGAGCTGTAGTTCTCCGGATTCCTTTCCGTGGGACGGAGCTTTCTGCTGGCGTAGGCTATCACCTTTTCCTTTCCCTGCTGGCGTTGAGCTAGAACTGCTCCTAGTCCTTCATTACTTGCATCAGTGTACAATAAAAACGGGAGATTGTAATCAGGATAGGCCAGGATCTCTTCTCCTGTTAAAGCATCTTTTAGCTTCTGGAAGGATTGTTCCTGTTCTGGTCCCCAGTGGAACGGGGGTCCCCTGATCTTGCTGTTTTTGGATTGACCTACTAAGAGATCTTGCATGGGTGCTGCTATTTTGGTATAGCCTTTGATGAATCGTCGGTAGTACCCGACCAGTCCTAGAAATTGACGTACCTCTTTGTGAATAGTTGGTGCTGGCCTGTCCTTGATGACGGTTACTTTGTCCGGATCCGGTGCTACGCCTTCGGCACTAACCACATGTCCTAGGTATTGGACCTTGGGTTTCAGCAGGTGGCACTTGGACGGTTTCAGTTTCATCCCGTACTTGGACAATGACTCGAACACTTCACTCAGGTGTTGGAGGTGATCTTCATAGGTCTGGGAGTAGACAATGACATCATCAAGGTATAACAACACAGTCTCAAAGTTCTTGTGGCCCAGACAACACTCCATCAGTCTCTGAAATGTTCCTGGGGCATTGCACAACCCGAATGGCATACTGTTGAACTCGCATAGCCCCATAGGTGTCGTGAAGGCTGTCTTCTCACGATCTTCCTCTGCAACGGCAACCTGCCAGTACCCACTAGTAAGATCTAATGTAGAGAAGTAGTTGGCAGATTTGAGTGCAGCTAGTGACTCTTCTATGCGGGGTAACGGGTATGCATCCTTGTGTGTGACTTTATTGATTTGTCTGTAGTCTACGCACATCCTCATACTACCATCTTTCTTTTTAACCAGGACTAGTGGCGCTGCTCAGGGACTACAGCTATCCCTAATGACTCCTGCATTTTTCATGTCCTGAAGCATCTCTTTTGCTTTTTGGTAGTGTGTGGGTGGTATAGGCCTGTACCTTTCTTTGATAGGTGCATGGTTGCCTGTGGGGATATGGTGTTGTACCATTTAATCCTCCCAAAGTCAAGTGGGTGTTTGCTGAAGACTTGCTCATATTCCTGAACTACCCGGTATACTCCATTTTTCTGGTGAGAGGGTATGTTGTCAATTCCTACACTGAGCTCTTGACACCATTTCTCTAACTGATCTCTGGAGTGAGGGGGCTCATCAGTGACTGTTTGGGAAGAGGATTTTACATCAATTACAGCATTATTTTCAACCTGGTACAATTTTGCGACAGTTGCATATCTTGGCAGTCTGACTTCGTCATCACCATAATTTAATATGCGTACAGGGACTCTCCCTTTTCTCACGTCGACCAACCCTCTGGCTGTCAAGAGCGTAGGACTACTATCAGACATTACAGGTTCTACTACAGCTTGGTAGTCCTGCCCTCTGAAGCCTATGGCTGCTCGACACCAGATCATCATTTCACTTCTGGGTGGTAGCACAATTGGAATGGGATCTGTAACCCGTACTCTGCCAATTTCACCATTTGACAATGTTACCATGTTACCTGTTGTTGATAAACCAGAGCTCGGATCCGTTTTTGAATAGCTCTCTTCTCTCTGGGTCTACCAGCTTCAACACTCTGTTGGAGAAAGAACAACACTTCATCGATGTATTTAACCATAACATTAGTACTCAGTATTACATGGGGATCCCTGTCATTTGGTTTATCCTGGACCACTACAATACCCTGGTTCTTCAGCTGCACCCTCCCCACCTTTACTGTAGCTTCCCATTGTCCCTCTACTGTAACTATAAACCCATTAGTGGCTTCAATGTTCAGATCAGGGTGAGGGGGCTCTAGCTCAACATCTGGCCAGAACCGCTTGTAAACGATATACGGGATGGTTGTCACCTGGGATCCAGTGTCTATCAAAGCGGAGGTAGCGATGCCATCGATGACGATTGGTAGGAATGGACGGTCTCTTACATACTTGTATTCCCAGTTCGTTGGGCCTGGACAGTCTACTCCTGGGGTTGGCCCTTCTCGCCCAGGGGTTGCTCGTTTAAAGGACGGGATTGCTGAGTACGTCCTCCTCTGTCACTCTGCTGACTGGCGTGGCGTCTGTCAGGGCTGCGACGGTCTGCAGGTTTTCCTCGCGGCGCCTGTATCTTTCTCTTCATCCCCCGGACGTCAGCAAGTTGAATCTTGTCCGATGGCCTTGCATCTGTCTTGGGTTTTCTCCCAGCTTGTAGCTTGGCCATGTCCTTCATCAGCTGCTCGACATTAGCACACAAACCGGTCAGGTGTTATAGTCTGTGCACTAGACTGGGCCGCAGGGATTGGAGATGCTGCTGCCGACACGGAAGAGGTGTCAGTATACTGCTGCTGTGAAGCGGGATCGGGCACTGCAGAGAGACGTTGTCCCCACACTGTTAAGTCTCTCAAGGTGTCAAACTCCGCACCAGAGTTTTGTATGGACCACCAGCTTGCTTGCTTTCTATCCTCAGATAGCCTAAGCCCCACACTAAACTGCCCAATTAACGCTTTGTTCTCATCTCTGACACCATCAGGATCGACTTGTTTTAACAGTCTTAGTGCTTCTTGCAAGCGCAGCGAATAATCCAGGACACTTTCCTGTGCCCCTTGGTTACAACGGTAAAATGACAGTCTTAGTTCAGCCTCAGTATGACGTTCAAAAACCCGGCTTAACTTAGCAAATATTTGCTCCACAGACTCCTGAGTTTCTCTAGACCAGTTTCGGCTCTGCAGCTCGGCTGCGCCTGTTAACTGTCCCATAATAACTGAAGCTTTATGCTTACCGGTCATAGCGTACATGTCCAGCGCTTGGCATATCTTCCTCTGGAACGTCTCCAAGGTACTGGGCGTACCGCTGTACTTAGGTAACCAGGTCGCATTCAGAGCGTATGGTAATGATATCGGCATAATCAGAGCGGGTTGTTGTGGCATACCGCCGGCTTGTTGCTGTCCATCAAGAGGTATGTTTAGCGGTTGTTGTTGTGGGGGTACCGCGTTCTTAGGAGCCGGGATACTCATCTTCGCCCCCCCTTAGTTAAGTGCGGCCAGTCCTTTCGGTTTCAAACGGAAGTGTTGGCCTCGCGGTGAGGAGTGAGGCACCACAGGCGTTTCCGGTTCCTGCTGCATACAGGGGAAGTCGTCAGAGCGTGGGGGCAGGGCCAATCTTCGCGCCCTTTGCACAGTCACGCCCCTTCTTTTCCCGCCTTTCGCGCAGCAATGGCGGTTCAAATATACAGTTCGGTGTATACAGTCATTAAATAGCACACAATACCCGTTAAGAAACGGGCCTGCTCGCATCCTGTTCGTGACCACCAAATTCTGTCTCACCGTAGCCGGGTTCTGCACATCGCAGGCATCTGCTTCTCCTTGTCACGGAACCGCGCCTGCGGCTGTGGGGCCTGGTGGTCCAGATCAATAAGGGGATGGCTGAACAGTAGGGGTTAATTGTCTTCGTGACGCCACCTGTGAGTGTTCCGGTGATGTCCACCGGTGCTGCTTGGGCCTCCGGGGGATGGAATGCAGCAAGATGGAATGCTCCCCACATGATGAGCGGGAGTCCCCATGGCCAGGAGCTGCACAAGATGTTGTGAGGCAGCTTAGTGAGGCTGCTGTTATATCCAGGAATTAAACGCAGACACACCAAAGTCTTTTAGGTAACTTTACTGGTGGAAAGCAGGTACACTCGGACCGGGTGAGGGTGAAGTCAACACTCCTGGAGGTTCACAGCAAGCCGTGGTGTAGGCTTCCTTTCTCTGTACTTCTAGTGAGGTCGGGTGGATATGGAATCCAGCCGGACCGGTAGTGTGTTCTTAGGAACTTGATTCACCTGAGTATCGGCAATGAGGGCGCTGCTAGAGGGTTAAGCCGGATCAATGCTCTTCCCTGGGCTCTCGTCGGTGGGTGCTTTAGGTGAGCAGGGGCTAAACTCCCTGTGCAGTATGCTGGTTCTCTGTGGTGGCTGGGTAGCTCTCACAGCTCGGTTCCAGTAACCGGATGATGGGGGAGAGTTAAAGTAACTCTGTTGTCCCTGAGAGGTGCTTCCTTTCCTATTACCCCAATTACAAGGGTTTCCTCACCGGGCAAGTGTGCTGGTTCGGGCCTAGTATGGCTCCAGAACTGGTGGATGCACACTTCCTGCAGCTCTTGTAGCGTCTGCACACTCTGGTGTTTCTCCCTCCAAGACCCTATTTATAGGGGGAACTGGCTCAAAGTGACCAGTGGAGCTCCCCCTAGAGGATTGGGGTGAAACATGTGTTAAAGGTGTACTAACGTGTTGTGGTTTGTTTGTGAGTGATGCTTTGCTGTTACTGCTCCATTCATGTCCCAAGGGTTCTGTGGTGCCCAACAAGGTGCCAGGGTGCCACGCATGCATAGGACGCCATTCACACTGATACATATGATGCAGAGTGTCTGAAAGCTACCCACTTGTTCTGCTGCCTGACCAAATGGGCCGCACAGTACAATGCCTCTGCACCACTAGATGAATGGCGCCCCATGGGGCCCAACTGCACCATGAATTGATAAAAAAAGTGCAAAAAAAAAAGTTTTTTGCATCGATGGTAAACAAGGGCAAGCTCCATACATAACTAGAGGGAATATTAATAAGAGGCAATGCTATACATAATAAAGAAGAAACTATGGAACTAAGGACAGTACTAAATACTACTGGACTGTGCTATACTATAAATAATAAGGCTACAATCCTGTATTGTGTGCAGTGTTGATGTGTACAGTAAATACTACTGGACTATGCTATAGTATACATAATAAGGCTACAGTCCTGTATCGTATGCAGTGCCGGTGTGCTGCCTGACGTTTTTCCTTGACAGCACACAGACCCATTGAGTGCATCTTATTCCTCACTATCGGATCAGAATAGTACACAACCCTAAAGTCTCACAGATCTCATTTTCATAACCATGATTTTCATAGATATGAGAATGGATCTATGAAACAGAGTCTGTGTGATGTCCGAGAAAAAACTCTGGCAGCACACGGACATCTAACACGAATGTGACCTAAGGGATATAACAGCTTTACTCCAAGTCATTATAGAATAAATATTGATATCCAGTGACTTACCGCAGGCATCATTCTGATTAATTTTCTGTTCTTTCTTCTCCATCTGGTCAGAGCTTTATGTTCACATCTTCCAGCAACGACTTGTCTTGTCACACTGATCACCTTAGCCCTGAAAATAACAAGGTTACATATATTGTACAGTAGGTATACATTTGCCACCTGAATATAAAATACCCCACACTGCGCCTCTAAATGTGTACCCCATTATATATATAAGTAGATGGTGGCCTGATTCTAATGCTTCGGGTATTCTAGAATATGTATGTAGTTGACATACTGTGACTGACAGAACTTGTTCAGTCAACGTGAGTGAACTACATATATATATATGGCTATGGTATATGGTGGTACATTACAGTACATGTATAGCAGCACTATAGTATATGGCGGTACATTACATTACATGTATAGCAGCACTATAGTACATGGCGGTACATTACAGCACATGTATAGCAGCACTATAGTATATGGCGGTACATTACAGCACATGTATAGCAGACTATCGTATATGGCGGTACATTACAGTACATGTATAGCAGCGCTATGGTATATGGCGGTACACTGCAGTACATGTATATCAGCGCCATGGTATATGACAGTACATTACAGTACATGTATAGCAGCGCCATAGTATATGGGTGTACATTATAGTACATGTATAGCAGCGCTATGGTATATGGCGGTACATTACAGTACATGTATACCAGCGCTATGGTATATGGCGGTACATTACAGTACATGTATAGCAGCGCTATGGTATATGGCGGTACATTACAGTACATGTATAGCAGCACTATAGTATATGGCGGTACATTACAGCACATGTATAGCAGCACTATAGTATATGGCGGTACATTACAGCACATGTATAGCAGCGCTATGGTATATGGCGGTACATTACAGCACATGTATAGCAGCACTATAGTATATGGCAGTACATTACAGCACATGTATAGCAATGCTATGGTATATGGCGGTACATTACAGTATCATCATTATTATTATTATTTATTTATATAGCGCCATTGGTTCCATGGCGCTTTACATGTGTAAGGGCAGAACAAGGACGAGAACATAAATAACGACAAATAAATCACACAGATACATTAGGGCAGAGATCCTGTCCACAAGGGCTCACAGTCTATAGGGGATGGGTGGGAGACAGAAGGAGGGGGAGAGGTGAGATGGTGCAGCGAATTAGGACTCAGTGTGGGTTATAGGCTTGAAGGAAGAGGTGGGTCTTCAGGTTTGTCTTGAAGGTTCCCAGGGTAGGGGAGTGTCTTATGTAGTGTGGAAGAGAGTTCCAGAGTATGGCGGATGCACGAGAGAAGTCTTGTATGCGGTTGTGGGAGGTGGAGATGCGGGGGGAGAAGACAAGGAGTTCTTGAGAGGAGCGCAGGTTGCGTGAGGGGTGGTATCGGGAGACTAAGTCGGAGATGTATGAAGGGGACAGGTTGTGGATGGCCTTGTATGTCAGGGTTAGGATTTTGAACTTAGATCTCTGGAAAGTAGAGAGCCAGTGGAGAGCTTGGCAGAGGGGGAGACAGGGGAGTAACGGGGCGACAGGTGGATGAGTCTGGCAGCGAAATTGAGGATGGTTCGGAGGGGTGCAAGGGAGGAAGCAGGGAGGCCAGTGAACAGGAGGTTGCAGTAGACGAGGCGGGAGATAATGAGGGCGTGGACAAGCGTTTTGGCAGTGTCATGGTCAAGGAAGGAGCGGATACGTAAGATGTATTTAAGCTGGAGGTGGCAGGAGGTGGCGAAGGCTTGGATGTGTGGCTTGAAGGAGTCGAGGATTACACCGAGGCACTTGGCGTGGGGGGTGGGTTAGAGTGTGCAGTCATTGACAGTGATGGTTAGGTTGGGTAGGGGGGGGAAGAGCGACTTGGGGGGGAAGGCGATGAACTCTGTTTTATCCATGTTGAGTTTGAGGAAACGAGCGGAGAAGAAGGATGAGATGGCGGACAAGCAGTGTGGGATTTTGGATAGCAGGGAGGTGATGTCAGGGCCGGAGAGGTAGAGCTGGGTGTCGTCGGTGTAGAGGTGGTATTGGAGGCCGTCGGATTCGATGAGTTGGCCTAGGCCGAGGGTGTAGATGGAGAAGAGTAAAGGTCCCAGGGCTGAGCCTTGGGGAACTCCAACAGATAGGGGGTAGGATGAGGAGTAGGTGTGGGAGTGGGTGACGCTGAAGGTCCGGTCTGTTAGGTACAGGAAATCCAGGAGAGGGCTAGGTCAGTGATGCCAAGGGATTCTAGAATTTGAAGCAGAAGGAAGTGATCGACTGTGTCGCTTGCTCTTGGCAGTCAGTAGGTCATTGGTGACTTTGGTTAGGGCTATTTCGGTGGAGTGGTGGGCTCGGAAACCGGATCGCAGGCGGTCAAGGAGGGAGCATGAGGAGAGATGGGAGGACAGTTCGGAGTAGACATATTGCTCAAGCAATTTTGAGGCAAAGGGGAGGAGAGATATGGGACGATAGTTGGAGACTGTTGCGGGGTCAAGGGAGGGTTTTTTGAGGATGGGTGTGATGCATGTTTGAAGGATGAGGGGAAGACGCCGGTGGCAAGTGATATGTTGAAAAGATGGGTTAGGGCGGGGATAAGGACAGTGGTGAGGTTAAGGATGAGATGGGAGGGGAGAGGATCGAGGGTATAAGTGGTGAGGTGTGATCGTGCTAGAAGGGAGGAGAGATGCACTTTCGTCATGGAGGAAAAGTTACTTTTGGTTGAGGGGGGTTGGGTGATAGAGAGGCAGGACCGAGTAGATTTGGAATTGAAGCTTTCTCTGATTTTGTCGATCTTCTGTTTAAAGAAGCAGGCAAAGTCGTCGGTGGTGATGAGGGGAGAGGGAGGGCGTGCGGGGGGCGGATGAGGGTGTTGAAGGTTATGAAAAGTTGCTTGGGATGTGGGAGAGGGAGCTAATGAGAGACGAGAAGAAAGCTTGTTTTGCAGTGATCAGTGCTGTCGATGAGGGACTGTTTGTACAAAGCGAGGTGCGTTGCAGAGTTGGATTTCTTCCATCTCCGTTCAGCTACCCTGGACGTCCGTCGAAGTTTTTTGGTGCTGGCGGTGAGCCAGGGTTGTCTGTGTACACGGGTTTTGTTGTATGAGAGAGGGACAGCCTGGTCCAGTGCTGTGGTGAGAGTGGTGATGTAGAGGGTGGCGGCAGCGTGAGCGTCATGAGGGGAGGCTAAGTCAGAGAGAGGGAGGAGGGACTCGGCGAGTGAGTGAAAGTTAATGAGCTTGAGGTTTCTTTGGGTGGTGAGGGAGTTTCCGGAGAGGTGGGAGCGTGGCGGCGGGTGGGGGGGGGGTAGGGGGAGACGATGGAGAAGGTCAGCAGGTTGTGGCCGGATAGGATGGGAGTTGAGTTTGCGAGGTCGGTGAGGGAACAGAGGCGGGTGAAGACGAGTGTGTGACCGTTATTGTGTGTGGCTGCTTAGGAACATTGGGAGAGGCCGAAGGAGGAGGTTAGAGAGAGGAGTCTTGAGGCAGCAGCGTGGGGTTTATCAATGGGGATGTTGAAGTCGCCCATGATGATGGTGGGGATGTCGGAGGAGAGGAGGTGGAGAAGCCAGGTTGTGAAGTGGTCGAAGAAGGTGGACGAGTTTCCTGGAGGGCGGTAGACGACAGCCAGTTGGAGGTTGCAGGGGGAGAAGATACACACGGAGTGCGCCTCAAAGGAGGGGAGGGAGGCAGAGGGGGGTGGTGTAATTGGGGTGAAGGAGCAGCTGTTGGCCAGGAGTAGGCCAACATCTCTGCCGCGGGAGTTGCTGGGGCGGGGGGTGTGGGAGAGGGTGAGTCCGCCATTGGAGAGGGCGGCGGGGGAGGTTGTGTCGGAAGGGGGAGCCATGTTTCGGTGATGCCAAGGAAAGAGAGTTTTTTGGTGATGAAGAGGTCGTGGATGAAGATGAGTTTACTGCATACTGAGCGGGCATTCCAGAGCGCGCCAGAGAGTGGGATTGGGGAAGGGGCGGCTTGGGGGATGGGTGTAAGGTTGCAGGGGTTGCGGATGTTAATGGTGGGGAGTGGGCGTGGGCTAGGGGTGATTGTGGGGATGTGTTGGGGGGGACCGGGATTAGGGGAGATGTCGACAGCAAGTAGGAGAAGGGAGAGGGTCAGGAGGTGGGGCGTGTTTGGAGATAGAGGCTTGGGTGTGGAGGAAGGGTTCAGAGAAGTGGGTGAGATGGCTAGGTAGGATTGAGGGGGAGAGTGTTATTGTGTTGTCGGGAGGAGGTACAGAGGGGGGTTGTAGGAAGTGGAGTAGGATAGGAGTGAGTGTAAAGAGAAGGGACAACATTGCTTGGGGGTATAGGATGCAGTGGGAGTGAGAGGTGGAGCAGGGGGTGAGGTGAGGATGGGGAGTGGTGGTGGCGGGGGGCAACAGCAGCTGAGAGGAGCAGGTGCAGCCGGGGTTGGGATGGAGGCAGGGGACAGGAGGGCAGGAGCAGCAGGAGGGGTGAGATAGAGGCAGGGGTCTGGAGCGACAGGGGACAGGAGCAGCAGGAAGGGTGTGCAAAGCAGATGAGTGCCAATCAAGTCCAGGCAATCGCAGAGCAAGTGGAGGCATACAGAGTTCAGCAGGTGAAGCAGGGTGATGCGGTGCAGTCAGAGACCGGATGTAGGTACAATAGTGGGGATGAGATGCAGATGCAGCCGTGGAAGCGATCAGGTACTGCTGGGGGCGAGATGCTGAGGTGCAGTTAGGGTCCAATGCAGTTGGGGGTCAGATGTAGCCGGGGGGGTCCATGCGGCAGAGGAGTCACTCAGAGACAGATGAGATGATAAATATATCTGATGTGCCAACAGTGGATGGATAATGCAGGGGAAAAATTTTAAAAAATTGCCATTGTAGAACCATGCAAGTTCAACATCCAGGTAAAAAATATCCGTGATCTTTCCACTCTCAATGCAGGAAGTTTGTTATATATGTGCTTGTTTGTCTGGCATGACTTACCCGTTTCCTGCCTCGTTTAACTGCCCAGTATAACTGCACTAGTAAAAAGGCCCGATGCAATTGCATCGGGAGCGCGGTGAAATGAATTGTGTGTATACAGGCCGCTGTGTGGGTAGCAGAGTACAGAGGCGGCTCTGTGGGTCGCAGAGTCCACAGGCGGCTCTGTGGGTCGCAGAGTCCACAGGCGGCTCTGTGGGTCGCAGGTCACAGGCGGCTTGGGCGAGATTGTCACAGGCGGCTCTGTGGGTCGCAGATTGTACACAGGCGGCTCTGTGGGTCGCAGATTGTACACAGGCGGCTCTGTGGGTCGCAGATTGTACACAGGCGGCTCTGTGGGTCGCAGATTGTACACAGGCGGCTCTGTGGGTCGCAGATTGTACACAGGCGGCTCTGTGGGTCGCAGATTGTACACAGGTGCAGAGTCAGGCAGCTCTGTGGGTCGCAGATTGTATACAGGCGGCTCTGTGGGTCGCAGATTGTACACAGGCTGCAGAGTCCAGAGGCAGCTCTGTGGGCGCAGAGTTCAGAGGCGGCTCTTGTGGGCCGGCAGAGTCCAGAGGCGGCTCTGTGGGCCGCAGAGTCCAGAGGCGGCTCTGTGGGCCGCAGAGTCCAGAGGCGGCTCTGTGGGCCGCAGAGTCCAGAGGCGGCTCTGTGGGCCGCAGAGTCCAGAGGCGGCTCTGTGGGCCGCAGAGTCCAGAGGCGGCTCTGTGGGCCGCAGAGTCCAGAGGCGGCTCTGTGGGCCGCAGAGTCCAGAGGCGGCTCTGTGGGCCGCAGTGTCCAGAGGCGGCTCTGTGGGCCGCAGTGTCCAGAGGTGGCTCTGTGGGCCGCAGAGTTCAGAGGCGGCTCTGTGGGCCGCAGAGTCTAGAGGTGGCTCTGTGGGCCGCAGAGTCCACAGACGGCTCTGTGGGCCGCAGAGTCCACAGGCGGCTCTGTGGGTCGCAGATCGTACACAGGCCGCAGAGTCCACAGGCGGCTCTGTGGGCCGCAGAGTCCACAGGCGGCTCTGTGGGCCGCAGAGTCCACAGGCGGCTCTGTGGGCCGCAGAGTCCACAGGCGGCTCTGTGGGCCGCAGAGTCCACAGGCGGCTCTGTGGGCCGCAGAGTCCACAGGCGGCTCTGTGGGTTGCAGATTGTACACAGGCCGCAGAGTCCACAGGTGGCTCTGTGGGTCGCAGAGCCCACAGGCGGTTCTGTGGGTCGCAGAGCCCACAGGCGGCTCTGTGGGTCGCAGAGTCCACAGGCGGCTCTGTGGGTCGCAGAGTGCACAGGCGGCTCTGTGGGTCGCAGAGTGCACAGGCGGCTCTGTGGGTCGCAGAGTGCACAGGCGGCTCTGTGGGTCGCAGAGTCCACAGGCGGCTCTGTGGGTCGCAGAGTCCACAGGCGGCTCTGTGGGTCGCAGAGCCCACAGGCGGCTCTGTGGGTCGCAGAGCCCACAGGCGGCTCTGTGGGTCGCAGAGTCCACAGGCGGCTCTGTGGGTCGCAGAGTCCACAGGCGGCTCTGTGGGTCGCAGAGTCCACAGGCGGCTCTGTGGGTCGCAGATTGTACACAGGCCGCAGAGTCCACAGGTGGCTCTGTGGGCCGCAGAGTCCAGAAGCGGCTCTGTGGGCCGCAGAGTCCAGAGGCGGCTCTGTGGGCCGCAGAGTCCAGAGGCGGCTCTGTGGGCCGCAGAGTCCAGAGGCGGCTCTGTGGGCCGCAGAGTCCAGAGGCGGCTCTGTGGGCCGCAGAGTCCACAGGCGACTCTGTGAGTCGCAGATTGTACACAGGCGGCTCTGTGAGTCGCAGATTGTACACAGGCCGCAGAGTCCACAGGCGGCTCTGTGGGCCGCAGAGTCCACA
Organism: Allobates femoralis; assembly: GCA_033576535.1. Lineage (NCBI taxonomy): Eukaryota > Metazoa > Chordata > Amphibia > Anura > Aromobatidae > Allobates > Allobates femoralis. The sequence goes on along the minus strand of JARQOC010000005.1, from coordinate 356,917,683 downwards.
GGCGGCACTGTGGGCCGCAGAGTCCACAGGCGGCTCTGTGGGTCGCAGGGTCCACAGGCGGCTCTGCGGGCGGCAGGGTCCACAGGCGGCTCTGCGGGCGGCAGGGTCCACAGGCGGCTCTGCGGGCGGCAGGGTCCACAGGCGGCTCTGCGGGCGGCAGGGTCCACAGGCGGCTCTGCAGGCGGCAGGGGCGGCAGGGTCCACAGGCGGCTCTGCGGGCGGCAGGGTCCACAGGCGGCTCTGCGGGCGGCAGGGTCCACAGGCGGCTCTGCGGGCGGCAGGGTCCACAGGCGGCTCTGCGGGCGGCAGGGTCCACAGGCGGCTCTGCGGGCGGCAGGGTCCACAGGCGGCTCTGCGGGCGGCAGGGTCCACAGGCGGCTCTGCGGGCGGCAGGGTCCACAGGCGGCTCTGCGGGCGGCAGGGTCCACAGGCGGCTCTGCGGGCGGCAGGGTCCACAGGCGGCTCTGCGGGCGGCAGGGTCCACAGGCGGCTCTGCGGGCGGCAGGGTCCACAGGCGGCTCTGCGGGCGGCAGGGTCCACAGGCGGCTCTGTGGGTCGCAGGGTCCACAGGCGGCTCTGTGGGTCGCAGAGTCCACAGGCGGTTCTGTGGGTCGCAGATTGTACACAGGCGGCTCTGTGGGTCGCAGATTGTACACAGGCCGCAGAGTCCACAGGCGGCTCTGTGGGTCGCAGGGTCCACAGGCGGCTCTGGGGGCCGCAGGGTCCACAGGCGGCTCTGGGGGCAGCAGGGTCCACAGGCGGCTCTGGGGGCGGCAGGGTCCACAGGCGGCTCTGGGGGCCGCAGAGTCCACAGGCGGCTCTGTGGGTCGCAGGGTCCACAGGCGGCTCTGGGGGCCGCAGGGTCCACAGGCGGCTCTGGGGGCGGCAGGGTCCACAGGCGGCTCGGGGGGCGGCAGGGTCCACAGGCGGCTCTGCGGGTGGCAGGGTCCACAGGCGGCTCTGCGGGCGGCAGGGTCCACAGGCGGCTCTGCGGGCGGCAGGGTCCACAGGCGGCTCTGCGGGCGGCAGGGTCCACAGGCGGCTCTGCGGGCGGCAGGGTCCACAGGCAGCTCTGTAGGTCGCAGAATCCACAGGGGGCTCTGTGGGTGGCAGAGTCCACAGGGGGCTCTGTGGGTGGCAGAGTCCACAGGGGGCTCTAATCCAACAAAAAGTAAAAGTGGTCACAATCACCTATACCTGTATAATGTAATTCCCACAGCAGCAGAACAGAATAACCCCACGACAACTGTGTTGGTGCACCTGTCCATCTCCTCCTCCCCTCCAGGGGTCTCTGTATGGATGAAGACTGGCGCAATGCATCATGGGTCTTGTAGTTGTGGGCAGGGTGCGGAAACTGTGCGCCTCACCCTCCCGGACTACGATTCCCATGATCCTTTGCGAGCGGCCTATGAGCAAGCAGCACTTGGAGCAGGGGTGTAGTGGGGAGGGGAAGCTGGCAGTGGCGGCACCTCCTCTCCTGCTGGCAGCCTCTGATCGCAGCCCCTGGCACCGGGCACAGGAGGATGTGAGTGTGTAAGCAGAACAGAAAGAGGCCATGACATCTCTGCTGGTGCACCTGTCCTTTTCCTCGTTCCCTCCAGGGGTGTGTTTATGGATGAAGCGTCGACCGGCGCAATGCATGATGGGTATTGTAGTTGTGGGCAGGGCGCGGAAACTGTGCGCCTTACCCTCCCGGACTACGATTCCCGTCATCTTTTGCGAGCGGCCTATGAGCGAGTAGCAGATGGAGCAGGGGGGTAGCGGGGAGGGGAAGCTGGCAGTGGCGGCGCCTCCTCTGCTGCTGGCAGGCTCTGATCGCAGACCCCGCCACCGGCCACAGGACGACGTGAGTGTCTCCCAGCAAGCGAGGGTTGGCAGGATTGTGTGAGGTAGTGCGGCTGCGGCTCGCGCAAAGGAGTCTGGGATTCGGCTACAACGCCCGAATTCCCAACTCCCGATTATATAAGTAGAAAGATATTGCACTTCTTAAAATCTGCACTTATTAAAATTTGCACATCATATGCTACCCCTGCATCTTAAAGAAAGGAAGGTTTTTGTGTTACCGGGATTCCTCCGTGCTGACCTCAGGAGACAATTTTGATTTTATTCTTTATTCGTCCACACAAAAGGAAGCCGACGCATTTCGTAGCCATGTGGCCACTTCATCAGGGCATCCTTTTGTTTGGTGTGTGGACGAATAAAGAATAAAATCAAAATTGTCTCCTGAGGTCAGCGCGGAGGAATCCCGGTAACACAAAAACCTTCCGGTTGTGGAGCCCCAGGCGGGACTGGGGTACTCGGTACCGGACCGGACGGTTGCTGGGGATGTCACAGGTGGCTTGGTCTGGACCGTGTCCCTGGGCCCTCACAATAAAGATGGGGATTTATTTACAAGGGATATGTCACGGGTGACGCCACCCACTTGGTGCGGCCAGCAATGGGGCCGCGGCTGCTGCAGAACCTCCGGGGGTGATGGAATGGCAGCGGAGATGGTATAGTTCCAGTGGGGAGAACTGTATCCCCCGGGGCAGTAAGGGTTAAGTCTATGGTGCAGGTGTAGTTGTAACACACTTACTTCACAGGCTGCAGGGATCTCTCTTCCTGGCTGCTGCTGACAGGCTGGATCTGTAGGGAGGAATGGTCTGCAGCTAGAGACTGACAAGAGAGGCAATGCAGGGTTTTCCAAGGCTTTACTCTGTTGTTCTTTCAAGCAAGTTACAGGTTATTTGCAGTTGTTACACAGTTCAAGTACACGGGTTCTCTCTGCTCCTGCAGCCAGGCCTCTCCCTCCTGTGACCCCTCACACAGTCTGTGAATGTCCCTTTCCGGGCTATTGCTTCTCTTTCTCTGTGTTGTGCGACACTGGACAGTATGGCGGTGACTCTGGCTTCTGTGAGTCCTAGTACGTCACTTAGCTGCCTGTCCTTTAGGGTTAGGGATCCCAGTCTGGAACTCAGACCCCTCGTCGTGTTATCTGGGGATACCGGGTGAACTACGGTCCCCTTTAGAGCCGACACTCTACTTTAGCCCAGCCTCCAGTAATCCTCAGCACTAGGATACCAGGCTCCTTCCTTTATGTTCCTTTCTGTATATAGGAGGGCTACTCCGCCTGCAGTTAGTTGCTTTAGCTGTAGTTCTAGGGCCCCGGGTTACACCGTCCCTCTCGGTTCTCTCACACTCCTGGTGGTTTTGACTCTCTGGATGGGCTTTCTCTCTCCTCTGGCTCGCACTGGCTCAGTACAGATTCTGCGCTCCGTCAGTCTTCGCTCTTCCAGGCAGTGTGGCTCTCTCCTGCTCAGCTTCAGCTCAACTTCCTGCTGTCCTCTGGCCTTTACTGCTCAGCTCACTGTAGCTTTCTGTTGGTCTTTGCTTCTCAGCACCATGGCTTACTCTTAGGTCTTTACATCTCAGCCTACTGCGGCCTACTCAACTCCTTCACTCCTCCTCCTCTCTATATACTGTCAGTCACCTGACCTCTGGTGTGCCCAACCCACTCCCCGCATTCCACCACCCCTCTGGTCTCATATAGTGTCTAACCTCAGGGCTGGATGTAACCTCTCTGACACGTGGGTTATGTGGGCTGTGAGGGTGTTAGTGTTTAACAATTGTCCTACCTGCCTTGCTGCAGTACCCTTTGTGGCCTCTTGGACGCAGGGGCGCCACATTCTCCCCGAGTTAAACAGCGCGTCCTCGCGCGACTCGACATGGATTACCCTGAAAACATTTTCATTTTATATAACAGTAAACATTAAGGATTCTTGGTCTCTTCCCTTCCGGGAGGCACGATTCTTATAACGTTGCATTAACTATAAAACAAGTGCATGGGTATATACTCGTCATTACCCTTTCTATAAAACACATTATAAAACATTACTTTGTATAAAAGTATAAAATTCTCTTCTTCCAAAAAGTGCAAAAATGCTCAAAAAGCAGCTTCAAAGTTCTGGATTCAAAAATGCAAAGTTCATGCATTAACTTGCATGTGCATCTGGTCATAAAACCAAAGGGGAGCACACAAAGGTGCTCAACTATATACAATTCAAAGTTTATATCATCTCATCGTCATGATATCAATGTTCAGGTAAAACATATAAGACAGACAGGGGAATGCTAGCATTCACTCAGGTAAGGTTGGGGAGCAATAAGGAACAATGTACATTCACACTTATAGTTTCTTCATCTGTTTCTTCAAGGACCCGTGTTCACTCCTTTTCCGGCTGTTTCCACGGCAGCGTCTGCGATGCTGACCTCCTCTTGGGGAATAACTCCAGGTGTTGCAGGGCGTCAATCAGCAGATAGCTCTCCGGTGTTTGATTGATGGCGTCTTTTGTTAACGCTGGGGTCTCAAGGATTATTACAGGATCCGTGTTAACAGACACGTCAGTGTAACTTGGCTCCTCGAGATCATCTCGCACCTCGCAGTATTCAGCAGTCGAGGCTTCATCTTTCTCCTCCTCAGATTGTAAGCAAAGTCTCTTAACTTGGAGGCCGTACGGGCCGCGCTCTCCTTGGGCAATGTGGTACGACACCCACTCTCCGATTTCCACTTGCCTGTCCGGGTGATCTAGCGGGAGCTGCTCCTCCACTTCTCTTTTGTTGATGAAAATATCGTACCGCGCTCCGGGTTCGCGGGCAAAGGCATAACCCCTTTCCTCCACAATCTTTACTATCTGGCCCTCGTGCCGTGGGGACTTCTGAATTTCGCGGTCGCGGCGGGCTACATTCTTGGCCTCCTTAGCGCGGGCTACCATCTCTTGTTTCTGCGCTAGCCTCTCGACCTCCTCCTTCTCCCACTTTCTGACACATCTCCGGATGTATTCCTCACGGGTGATAACTTCCGCGGGGCCTACTGCACCACCGGGCTCTCCTATGAAGCCCATTAAGTCCTCACAGCCCTTCTTTCGCTCCCACCAGCAGCGCAGCTGCTCCCCTCTCACCTCGGTGGTTGTCGGCGGCGGGATCAGTGGTTGCGGCAGCCTCAGGAACCCTTCCGGCAAGGCTCCATGCGGGTCAACTTCCTTCCAAGTTTTGTTAAGTATAGCTGGCGGGGTAGTTACATCCACTAGTATGGCTGTATGGCCTTCGGCCTCGCTCTCCGCGGGCTCCCGTAATCCTCTGACCCAGCAGGGTCGCTGAACCTGGGCCTCATAGCCCTGACAGTGATCTATGTCGATCTGGATCCGGGTCCTGTTCTCCTCCTGAGCCCGTGTCATCCGTGGGGGCAGCCGCCAGCAATACACCCCTCCGGGTGTCTAGGACATAGGGACGCTCTTCTCCGCCTTCAGCCATCTCTCCTCGGTCACACGGGGTCTCTCCTCGGCGGGGTTCCTCCACTAAAGCAATCTGTGGGCCCTCCGGGATCACGCGTGGTCTTCCGGGTGTAGTGCTAATCGTTGCGTCCTCTGCTTCTGTCCTCGTGTACTCGAATGGCGATTCCTTCTTTTCCGGTTGCCTGCGCCGCCCCCTCCTGATGACGATTTCCTTCTTCGTTTGCGCCAGCTTCTTGGTAGGAGGGTCTAGGGGCGGCGGCTCTTCTTTGAGAGTGACAGCTGGCTCTCCCGGAGTTAAGGAGAGCCAGGGCGGGACCTTCTTTTCGCGCCTTGGACCGGACCGGCCTACGATGGGAGTCTTAGGAACGCCTCCTCTGCACATGGCGCTAGTCCCTGATGGCCGCCATTAGGGTCAGATTTGGCGGGAAAAGTCCAGAACACAGGATTTAGGCACACAAGGTCCAATTCTTTTGGACCGGGTAGATCCTGTTCGTGACGCCAGGTTGTGGAGCCCCAGGCGGGACTGGGGTACTCGGTACCGGACCGGACGGTTGCTGGGGATGTCACAGGTGGCTTGGTCCGGACCGTGTCAGTGGGCCCTCACAATAAAGATGGGGATTTATTTACAAGGGATATGTCACGGGTGACGCCACCCACTTGGTGCGGCCAGCAATGGGGCCGCGGCTGCTGCAGAACCTCCGGGGGTGATGGAATGGCAGCGGAGATGGTATAGTTCGAGTGGGGAGAACTGTATCCCCCGGGGCAGTAAGGGTTAAGTCTATGGTGCAGGTGTAGTTGTAACACACTTACTTCACAGGCTGCAGGGATCTCTCTTCCTGGCTGCTGCTGACAGGCTGGATCTGTAGGGAGGAATGGTCTGCAGCTAGAGACTGACAAGAGAGGCAATGCAGGGTTTTCCAAGGCTTTACTCTGTTGTTCTTTCAAGCAAGTTACAGGTTATTTGCAGTTGTTACACAGTTCAAGTACACGGGTTCTCTCTGCTCCTGCAGCCAGGCCTCTCCCTCCTGTGACCCCTCACACAGTCTGTGAATGTCCCTTTCCGGGCTATTGCTTCTCTTTCTCTGTGTTGTGCGACACTGGACAGTATGGCGGTGACTCGGGCTTCTGTGAGTCCTAGTACGTCACTTAGCTGCCTGTCCTTTAGGGTTAGGGATCCCAGTCTGGAACTCAGACCCCTCGTCGTGTTATCTGGGGATACCGGTTGAACTACGGTCCCCTTTAGAGCCGACACTCTACTTTAGCCCAGCCTCCAGTAATCCTCAGCACTAGGATACCAGGCTCCTTCCTCTATGTTCCTTTCTGTATATAGGAGGGCTACTCCGCCTGCAGTTAGTTGCTTTAGCTGTAGTTCTAGGGCCCCGGGTTACACCGTCCCTCTCGGCTCTCTCACACTCCTGGTGGTTTTGACTCTCTGGATGGGCTTTCTCTCTCCTCTGGCTCGCACTGGCTCAGTACAGATTCTGAGCTCCGTCAGTCTTCGCTCTTCCAGGCAGTGTGGCTCTCTCCTGCTCAGCTTCAGCTCAACTTCCTGCTGTCCTCTGGCCTTTACTGCTCAGCTCACTGTAGCTTACTGTTGGTCTTTGCTTCTCAGCACCATGGCTTACTCTTAGGTCTTTACATCTCAGCCTACTGCGGCCTACTCAACTCCTTCACTCCTCCTCCTCTCTATATACTGTCAGTCACCTGACCTCTGGTGTGCCCAACCCACTCCCCGCATCCACCACCCCTCTGGTCTCATATAGTGTCTAACCTCAGGGCTGGATGTAACCTCTCTGACACGTGGGTTATGTGGGCTGTAAGGGTGTTAGTGTTTAACAATTGTCCTACCTGCCTGGCTGCAGTACCCTTTGTGGCCTCCTGGACGCAGGGGCGCCACACTTTCTTTTCCTGGACGGGATCTGCAGCGACCCTTTACGTTTACAAGGTTGGTTGTGAACCCTTCACAACCTGAGTAGGTGAGTGGATTACTGCTATATTAACCCCTTGTATCCACATTTATTGCTCTATTATGCGCTCCCCCTTCCCTTATATATTTACCCCTGCATCTTAACAGGGGTAGGCTCAAGTGATTAGCACTGCAGCCTTTGCAGCACTGGGGTCTTGAGGTCCTGGGTTCAATTCCCACCAAGGACACCAAAGACAACATCTGCAAGGAGTTTGTATGTTCTCCCCGTGTTTGTGTGGGTTTCCTCCGGGCACTCCGGTTTCCTCCCACATTGTAAAGACATACTGATAGGATGTTTAGATTGTGAGCTCCAAGAGAGACAGCATTACTGATGTATGTAAAGTGCTATGGAATTAATAGCGCTATATAAATGAATAAATAATATTATTATTGTTATTATTATGTACATGTATAGCAACACTATAGTATATGGCGGAACATTACAGCACATGTATAGCAGCGCTATAGTATATGGCCGTACATTACAGCACATGTATAGCAGTGCTATAGTATATAGCGATACATTACAGTACATATATAGCAGCACTATAGTATATGATGGTACATTATAGTACATGTATAGCAGCACTATAGTATATGGCGGTACTTTACAGTACATGTATAGCAGCACTATAGTATATAGCGGTACATTACGGTACATGTATAGCAGCACTATAGTATATGGTGATACATTACAGCACATGTATAGCAGCACTATAGTATATGGCTGTACATTACAGTACATGTATTGCAGCACTATAGTATATGGAGATACATTACAGCACATGTATAGCAGCACTATAATATATGGCGGTACATTACAGTACATGTACAGTATAGCAGCACTATGGTATATGGCGATATTCCACTCCCTGCGGCCCCCAGCTCCCCGTGGCCCCCCCGCTCCTCCTGGCCCCCGCTCTTCCATAGTTAAAGTAAAAGTAAAAAAATCCTCAGTGAGGATACTACCCGTCTGCTGGCTCGCTCGACCTTCGTCTGCTAGGTCCTACAGGCCTTTAGGACCTGTCGTTGCCTGGGAAACCGATAACATGACCGCTAACTGCCGGGGCGGTAGGATTGAGCAGGGGGGCAGAATTGAGCAGGGGGACAGGATGGTGATGGGGGTGGTGTGAGGCAGGATGGTGTCGGGGGAAGGCAGGATGGAGCGAGCGGGACAGGATGGAGCGAGCGGGGCAGCATGGAGCGTGTGGGGCAGTATGGAGCCGGGGGGGGCAGGATGGAGCCGGGGGGGGCAGGATGGAGCCGGTGGGGGCAGGATGGAGACGGGGGGGGGGCAGGATGGAGACGGGGGGGCTGGATAGAGCTGGGGGAGGGGCAGGATGGTGCCGGGGGGGCAGGATGGAGCCAGTGGGGCAGGATGGAGTGTGCAGGGCAAGATGGAGCGTGCAGGGCAAGATGGAGCGAGCGGGGCAGGATGGAGCGAGCGGGGCAGGATGGAATGAGCGGGGCAGGATGGAGCGAGTGGGGCAGGATGGAGCCAGCAGGGCAGGATGGAGCCGGAGGGGGGGCAGGATGGAGCCGGGGGGGCAGGATGGAGCCGAGGGGAGGGGGGCAGGATGGATCCGGGGGATGCAGGATGGAGCCGGGGGGGGCAGGATGGAGCAAGCGGGGCAGGATAGAGCCAGGGGGGGGGGCAGGATGGATGTTGGGGGCTAGATGGGGCAAGGGGGTAGGGTGAAGTCGGGGGGGCAGGATGGAGCCGGGGGGGCAGGATGGAGCTGGGGGGGGGCAGGAAGGATGTGGGGGGACAGCATGGAGTCAGGGGGACAGCATGGAGCCAGGGAGGACAGCATGGAGCCAAGAAGGGGGGGCAGGATGGATGCGGGGGGGGCAGGATGGATACGGGGGGCAGGATGGAGGGGGGAGGGCAGGATGGAGCCGGGGGGGCAGGATGGAGCCGGGGGGTCAGGATGGAGCGAGCAGGGCAGGATGGAGCGAGTGGGGCAGGATGGAGCTGGGAGGGCAGGAAGGAGCTGGGAGGGACAGGAAGGAGCTGGGAGGGGCAGGATGGAGCCAGAGCATCTAGGATCTCGGGCGATGTGTCTCGGGCAGGTCTTGTGTGTGATCTCCAGAGCCTCCCGCGGGTTCGGACTGGTTGTGTCCCAGCAGCTGGCGGCTCGGGTGGCCCCGGGGTTAGCTCTGCTCCTGGTGTCCCACTCCGGGGACTGTCTGCAGCAGGAGGTGGAGGAGCTGCGAGAGATCTGCCCGGGGCTCTGGGTACACTGGACGGCGGCGGATCTCAGCACGGAGGACGGGGTGAGGAGGACGGTGACCGCGGCCGCAGAGATGGGAGGCAAACTGATCATCATCAACAACGCCAGTACGTGAGGAGAGACCGACGAGGATGGAGGAGAGACCGGGGAGCATGGAGGGGAGACCGGGGAGCGTGGAGGGGAGACCGGGGGCGGCGGGTACCCGTGTATTCCGGCAACAGCGCCGCTGTCGCCGTCCTGCAAATTGGCGCGAAAATCGAACTTTGAATTTGCGCGCCTATTTGCATAGTCTGCAGTCATTGGTGGCCGCCTCCAGGGGCCACCAATGAGCGGCCTCTGTGTGGCGCGCAATTTCCGTGACAGAGAACATTAGACAATTATATAGTAGATAGTGGTAGAAGAGTGGAGGGCTGCAGCAGGGGGAACCTCCTGTTGTGCTGCGCTCCGGAGTAGCTGTCCAAGATCCTGTGTCCCCTGTGCCACGTGTCCCAATGGCTGTGCTGCAGTAACGCTGGTGATGATGGAGGCCGCCAACCGGTAGAAGGATCTCCGAAGTGAGGAGAAGAGGGGCGTTCCGTGAGGAGAGCGGGAAAGGAAGTCTCGTGAGGAGCGAGATGCGCCCAAACAGGCCAGTGATGCAGTCAGGGGCATTTCCTGACATCAGCCGGAGGCAAGCGGGGGGGGGGCGTAGTGCGGCAGCGTGTAGGACCAAGCCAGGGCCTCAATTAGATTGAGACCCCGGAAATCTGAGATGGCCAGCGCGGATGTGCCGTAAAACAGTCACCGCGCCGGAAATCAGGGACTGGTCAATCAGGGGCCTGGGGACCGTGTATGGCAGTATTGTGAGGTAAACAGACCAGGGATCGTACCTGTAGTGAGCTCCTCCACCCAGAGTCCAGACAGGGGAGACTGGGGAGCGCAGATGTCCGGTCAGCGTGCTGTCCCAGTGGGAGGTTAGAAGTCCACTCAGTGTGCTACAACCCAAATGCTGTAAGGGGGCGGATGGGGAGACAGAGGATTACCAAATAGAAGTGCCATCAGCTACAACCTAGGCACCCAACTATGGGAGTTGGGGAGGATGGATGTCCATGTATAGATGTAGTGGAAAGCGGAACAATTAGGGACCGTCGCCATATAATGTCCCTCGAAGCAAGAGGGGCTACGTGGAGGTAACACCCCCGTTCCCGCCTGTTGTAGGTTTTGGGAAATCGGTACGCATGGTTACCGTCACCTTCTGTCCTCCTTGATTTGCCTTTTTCTTTGTTTCTGGAGAGCCAGAAAAAAATCAAAAATTCAAAAAATATAAAGAAACAGAAGTGGTCCATGTGGACCATGTGTGCCTCCAAATGACACTAAGCAAAAACTGGTTTGGCTTGTACCAGCCAGGGTGTATATAATGCAGGGGAGGAGCTTCTCTGTATTTTTCAGATTCTGCTTAGTGTTGCCTCCTAGTGGACAGCAGCATAACACCCACGGTCCTGTGTCCCCCAATGAGGCGATGGAGAAAATGGATAAAACACACGGTCAGTCTGAATGTAGCCTTAGTACCTGTCCTGTATCCTCCCCCCACAATCTATTATATAATTGCCGTAGCGACTTCCGTCGGAGCGGCGCTGCTTCCGGTGGCTTGGTTAGCGAGTCCGAGCTGCTTCTCGCTCTGCGTGACAAGCGGACGGCACTCTCGAGCTCCCAGCATTGCAGTCTTCAGCCTCGCGAAGCAATGCCCGCGAAGCGGGCATTGCGAGTCGCTGCCACCCACCACTAACCAAGACACAGAAGCCTCTACTACTCTACTGTACACCGCTATAGTATACTACAGTCCCATGCCCATAAGCGCCATGGGACTGTAGTATACCATCGCGTTGTACACTACAGCCTCCTGCCGCTCTTACAGTCGCTGACACCCACCACTAACCAACACACAGAAGCCTCTACTACTCTACTGTACACCGCTATAGTATACTACAGTCCCATGCCCATAAGCGCCATGGGACTGTAGTATACCATCGCGCTGTACACTACACTCTCCTGCCGTTCTTACACTAAGCCCCGACCCGCCCCGACCCGCCCCATCTATGCCCGCCGCCGCCCCATCTATGCCCACCGCTGTCGCTAACACCGCCGCACCCCTATACCCTAAGCCCCGACCCGCATCATGCCCCCGCGTCGTAACCGCCGAACCCTATACCTAACCCGACCGCCCCACTATCCCCCTAAGCCCCGACCCCCCTGCCCCACATAAATCTATGCCCGCGCTCGCTACAGCGCCCTACTAACCCGACCCCCCCACTATCCTATGCCCCCCTAACCCTAAGCCCCGACCCGCCCCATCTATGTCCCGCCGCTGTCGCTAACACCGCCGCAACCCCTAACCCTAAGCCCCGACCCGCCCCATCTATGCCCGCCGCTGTCGCTAACACCGCCGCACCCCTATACCCTAAGCCCCGACCCGCCCCATCTATGTCCGCCGCTGTCGCTAACACCGCCGCACCCCTACACCCTAAGCCCCGACCCGCCCCATCTATGCCCGCCGCTGTCGCTAACACCGCCGAACCCCTATACCCTAAGCCCCGACCCGCCCCATCTATGCCCGCCGCTAAGCCCCGACCCGCCCCATCTATGCCCGACGCTGTCGCTAACACCGCCGAACCCTACACCCTAAGCCCCGACCCGCCCCATCTATGCCCGCCGCTGTCGCTAACACCGCCGAACCCCTACACCCTAAGCCCCGACCCGCCCCATCTATGCCCGCCGCTGTCGCTAACACCGCCGCACCCCTATACCCTAAGCCCCGACCCGCCCCATCTATGTCCGCCGCTGTCGCTAACACCGCCGCACCCCTACACCCTAAGCCCCGACCCGCCCCATCTATGCCCGCCGCTGTCGCTAACACCGCCGAACCCCTATACCCTAAGCCCCGACCCGCCCCATCTATGCCCGCCGCTGTCGCTAACACCGCCGCACCCCTATACCCTAAGCCCCGACCCGCCCCATCTATGCCCGCCGCTGTCGCTAACACCGCCGCACCCCTACACCCTAAGCCCCCACCCGCCCCATCTATGCCCGCCGCTGTCGCTAACACCGCCGCACCCCTATACCCTAAGCACCGACCCGCCGATACCCCTAAGCCCCGACGCCTATGCCCTAAGGCACCGCCGCCCCTGACCTCCCGCCGCTCTCCCCTGCCCCTCTCGCTAAAGCCCTACACCCTAAGCCCCCGCAGGTCCCTAACCTAACGCCGCTGTCACCTAAGCTCCTACACCTCTAACCCCCGCCGTGCCCTAGCTAACGTCCCCGTCGATCACTTACATGCCTTCAAGTCATCTGATCGTCCGTCCGATCCACAAGTCCTCCGTCCGGCCAGCCGTCCTCTTCCTCCGGCCCCGGGGGTCTTCTGTATTCTTTCCGCCATCTCCGCCTCTTCGTCCGGCCCCGGGGGTCTTCTGTCTTCTTTTCGCCATCTCCGCCTCTTCGTCCGGCCCCGGGGATCTTCCACCTCCGACGTCCTCTTCGTTCTCATTCACATACAATGGAACTAAAATCCCCCATTGTATCTCAATCAGATCTGACGCCCTCTTCTGATTGGTCGATGTATACTGCCCTCAGCCAATCAGAAGAGCCCTCACAACTGACACGCAGTTCTCATTCAGGTCCGACTTCTTTTTCCCCATTGACATACATTACCGGTGTGTCGGCGATTTTATGCCCGCCCATCTGGTTCTATTTCTCGGCCCTAAAATCGAGGACACACCGCTAATGCATCTCTATGGCCAGTCAGCCCGATTTCGGATTGAACGCCGACCAATCAGAATTCGAGCTCACTGCCCATAGACATGCATTAGCGCTGTGTCCGCGATTTTAGGGCCGACTAATAGAACCAGGTGCCCGGCCATAAAATCGCCGACACACCAGTAATGTATGTTAATGGGGAAAAAAAAAGGCGGACCGGAATGAGAACTGCGTCTCACTCTGTCTTAAAAAAAAAAATCATAAATTAAATAAAAAAATAATCATTAAAATAATATAAAAATAAATAAATCATTTAAAAATAATAATAATAAATAAAAATAATTAAAAAAAAAAAGGTCGGACCTGAATGAGAACTCTCTCTCCGTCTAACTTAAAAAAATTAATAAATTAAATAATAAAATAATCATTAAAATAATAATAATATAAATAATCATTAAAAAAATAAATAATTAATAAATAATTTAAAAAAAAAAAGGTCGGACCTGAATGAGAACTGTCTCTCCGTCTAACTTCAAAAAAATACATAAATTAAATAATAAAAATAATCATTTAAAAATAATAAAAAAATAATAAATAAATCATTAAAAAATAATAAATAATTAAATAAAACTAATATTAAAAAAAAAAAAAAAAAAGGTCGGACCTGAATGAGAACTGTCTCTCCGTCTAACTAAAAAAAATAATAAATTAAATAATAAAAATAATCATTTAAAAATAATAAAAAATAATAAAAAATCATTAAAAAATAATAAATAATTTAATAAAAATAATATTAAAAAAAAAAAAAAAGGTCGGACCTGAATGAGAACTCTCTCTCCGTCTAACTTAAAAAAAAAAATAAATTAAATAATAAAAATAATCATTTAAAAATAATAAAAAAATAATAAATAAATCATTAAAAATAATAAATAATTAAATAAAAATAATATTAACAAAAAAAAAAAAGCTCGGACCTGAATGAGAACTGTCTCTCCGTCTAACTTAAAAAAAATAAATAAATTAAATAATAAAAAATAATCATTTAAAAATAATAAAAAAATAATAAATAAATCATTAAAAAATAATAAATAATTAAATAAAAATAATATTAAAAAAAAACAAAAAAAGGTCGGACCTGAATGAGAACTGTCTCTCCGTCTAACCTAAAAAAAATAAATAAATTAAATAATAAAAATAATCATTTCAAAATAATAAAAAAATAATAAAAAAATCATTAAAAAATAATAAATAATTAAATAAAAATAATTCTAAAAAAATTGAAAAAAAGGCGGACCTGAATGAGAACTTTGTCTCCGTCTTACTTAAAAAAAAAAAAAAAAATTAAATAATAAAAAAATTTTTTTTAAAATAATTAAAAAATAATACAAAAATAATCATACCAAAAAAAAAACAAAATTATAATTTTACAAAAAATTATCTAAATTTTAATAATAAAATAAAAAATTAAAAAAAAATAAAATAACATAAATAAATAAATAATTACAAATAATTAATTAAATAATTTAAAAATAATACAGAAATAATAATAAAAAAATTAAAAATAATAATTAAAAAAAATATTTTAAAAATTTTACGATTATTAACAATTATTTAAAAAAAAAAAAAAAAAAAAAATTAAAAAAAAAATAAATATTAAAAATAATTATATCCAAATAATAAAAATAAAAAAACATACTAATAAAAAAAAAATTATAAAAATTTTAATAATCACAAAAATTATTATAAAAAAATATTATTAAATAATAACAAACAAAACCAAAAAATTTATAAAAAAATAAAAAAAAAAAAAAAAAAAAAAAAAAAAAAAAACACACACAGTCGTTGCTATTACGGTATTTATTAACGCGAATCGCTGATTGACACTTTACAGTCCCGTCGAATTATGGCTCTGAGCCGAGTCGTCTGCCCGCTGCAACCAGCGGCTCGCCCATAACATCGCCTCTTTTCTCTATCTCTCTCCATAGGAAGGGCGCCGTCCAATCACAATCGCCGCGCCTTTTTTGAAAATACATAGCGACCAATGACATTCATGGCGCCAGCTTTCTGAAGTTGCCGCCCTCCAATCAGATAAGCCCGCTTATTTATCGCGCGAAATTTGAATCTTCTACCTCTTTGAATCCTCTTTGTGGGAGAACGAGAACCTATCGCTGGACTATCTCTTGGAGTATTTTTCTGCCGAGAAATCCATCCTTCCTGAGGGTCTTTCGAGGACAACGAGAAGCTACCGCTGGACCGTCTGTTGGACAACATTTGAGCCGAGATATCCATCCTTCGTGCGGGACGTCGGGAAGCAAGCGCCGGATCGGGATCTGCGATTGATCAGCTAAGATATCCTTTGGACAATCTACCTTTTCACATCAGAAGCTATATTCCTGATGCTGACTTTTATTTTCACCTCTTTTTTACTATCTTTCTTTTTCACCCTTTTACTATTTTGCGCCATGCAGCGCCAATCGCCGCTGCATGGAGCGTCCGCCACTGTTCGGACACTTCGCCGCTGAAAGCGCCGACTTCTGCGCTACAAGCGCAAACTTCGGCGCTTCTAGCGGCCTCCGCGGTCTATGAGACCGCTGTGTCCGAACATCCATTCACGCGCCGCCCGTACAACTCGCCGCTCTAAGATGGCGGACGCGAAATCTTCATTCATAAAATGGCGCTAGACTTCAGCCGCCGTGTGATTGGCCAGCGGAATCTTCATACACATGGCGCCGTCAATCCGGTTGGTCGGCGCTATTGTCTGAAGATGCCGCTGTCCTATCACAATTCAGCGGGGCGGAGCTATAGACTTCCACTCTCCCGAACGCCGTGTCCGAAAATCGCTCCAGGGGCTCGGCAAGGAAAGTTCCGTGCATTTTCAAAATTCCCGCCGCGATTCTGATTGGTTCTTCTTTATGGCGCTTTGATTCCGATTGGTCGCCGCTCAGCGGGGACTTCGAAATTTTTCTGCCCGAGCGCCTGGTACGATTTTCGGGTATGCCGTTCGGCCGGCTGGAAGTTTGTAGCTCGGCCCCGCTGAGTTGTGATTGGACAGCGGCATCTTCACACAATTGCGCCGACCAACCGGATTCACGGCGCCATGTGTATGAAGATTACGCTGCCCAATCACACGGCGGCTGAAGTCTAGCGCCATTTTATGAATGAAGATTTCCCCTCGCCCATCTTAGAGCGGGAAATTTGAATTTGTGAACTATGAAAAAGTACAAATGCTGTTTTCACAGTACAATCTCACATCAGACTATATATTCCTAATGCCTATGCTTATATTAACCCTTTCTTTTTACACATTATATATCAGCTACATTTATCCATAGTGCCCTCTTCTTTTCATACTTGATTAACCCCTTCTATTCCACTTCTCCTCTATTTGCTATCTGACTGTGTACAGTACTAAGGCCATTGTAATATTAACCCCTTCTATTCTATTACTGCTACACTGCCTATCTCACTATGTTCTCTACTACGGCCATTTTAATTTTAACCCTTTTATTTTATTACTGCTACACTGCCTATCTTACTATATGCTGTACTACGGCCATTTTAATATTAACCCTTTCTATCCTATTACTCCTACACTGCATATATCACTATCTGCTCTACTACGGCCATTTTAATATTAACCCTTTCTATTATATTACTGCCACACTGCCTATCTCACTATCTGCTCTACTACGGCCATTTTAATATTAACCCTTTCTATTCTATTACTGCTACACAGCCTATATCACTATCTGTTCTACTACGGCCATTTTTATATTAACCCTTTCTATTCTATTAATGCTACACTGCCTATCTCACTATGTTCTCTACTACGGCCATTTTAATATTAACCCTTTCTATTCTATTACTCCTACACTGCCTATCTCACTATCTGCTCTACTACGGCCATTTTAATATTAACCCTTTCTATTCTATTAGTGCTACACTACGTATCTCACTATCTGCTGTACTATGGCCATTTTACTATTAACCCCTTCTATTCTATTAGTGCTACACTGCCTATCTCACTATCTGCTCTACTACGGCCATTTTAATATTAACCCTTTCTATTCTATTAGTGCTACACTGCCTATATCACTATCTGTTCTACTACGGCCATTTTTATATTAACCCTTTCTATTCTATTAATGCTACACTGCGTATCTCACTATGTTCTCTACTACGGCCATTTTAATATTAACCCTTTCTATTCTATTACTCCTACACTGCCTATCTCACTATCTGCTCTACTACGGCCATTTTAATATTAACCCTTTCTATTCTATTAGTGCTACACTACGTATCTCACTATCTGCTGTACTATGGCCATTTTACTATTAACCCCTTCTATTCTATTAGTGCTACACTGACTATCTCACTATCTGCTGTACTACGGCCATTTTAATATTAACCCTTTCTATTCTATTAGTCCTACACTGCCTATCTCACTATGTGCTGTAGTACGTCCTTTTTTATATGAACCCTTTCTATTGTATTAGTGCTACTCTGCCTATCTCACTATCTCCTGTACTACGGCCATTTTAATATTAACCCTTTCTATTCTATTACTCCTACACTGCCTATCTCACTATGTACTGTACTACGTCCCTTTTTTATATTAACCCTTTCTATTCTATTTAGTCCTACACTGTCTATTCACTATCTGCTGTTACTCGGCCATTTTAATATTAACCCTTCTATTTATTAGTCCTACACTGCCTATCTCACTATGTGCTGTACTACGTCCTTTTTATATGAACCCTTTCTATTCTATTAGTGTTACACTGCCTATCTCACTATGTTCTCTACTACGGCCATTTTAATATTAACCCCTTCTATTCTATTAGTGCTACACTGCCTATCTCACTATGTACTGTACTACGGCCATTTTAATATTAACCCTTTCTATTCTATTAGTGCTACACTGCCTATCTCACTATGTACTGTACTACGGCCATTTTAATATTAACCCTTTCTATTATATTAGTCCTACACTGCGTATCTCACTATGTGCTGTACTACGGCCCTTTTTTATATTAACCCTTTCTATTCTATTAGTGCTACACAGCCTATCTCACTATGTGCTGTACTACGGCCATTTTAATATTAACCCTTTCTATTCTATTCATGCTACACTGCCTATCTCACTATGTGCTGTACTACGGCCATTTTAATATTAACCCTTTGTATTCTCTTTGTGCTACACTGCCTATCTCACTATGTGCTGTACTACGGCCATTTTAATATTAACCCTTTCTATTCTATTAGTCCTACACTGCCTATCTCACTATGTGCTGTAGTACGTCCTTTTTTATATGAACCCTTTCTATTGTATTAGTGCTACTCTGCCTATCTCACTATGTGCTGTACTACGGCCATTTTAATATTAACCCTTTCTATTCTATTAGTGCCCCACTGCCTATCTCACTATGTGCTGTACTACGGCCTTTTTTATATGAACCCTTTCTATTCTATTAGTGCTACACTGCCTATCTCACTATCTGCTGTACTACGGCCATTTTAATATTAACCCCTTCTATTCTATTAGTGCTACACTGCCTATCTCACTATGTACTGTACTATGGCCATTTTAATATTAACCCTTTCTATTATATTAGTCCTACACTGCGTATCTCACTATGTGCTGTACTACAGCCTTTTTTATAGTAATCCCTTCTATTCTATTAGTCCTACACAGCCTATCTCACTATGTGCTGTACTACGGCCTTTTTTATATGAACCCTTTCTATTCTATTACTGCTACACTGCCTATCTCACTATGTGCTGTACTACGGCCATTTTAATATTAACCGTTTGTATTCTCTTTGTGCTACACTACTTATCTCACTATGTGCTGTACTACGGCCATTTTAATATTAACCCTTTCTATTCTATTAGTCCTACACTGCCTATCTCACTATCTCCTGTACTACGGCCTTTTTTATAGTAACCCCTTCTATTCTATTACTGCCACACTGCGTATCTCACTATCTGCTCTACTAAGGACATTTTTACATTAACCTCTTCTATGCCTTTTCTATTTTAGTTGCACCATGACTATTTCATAGGGTTTAAACTCATACATTAACCCCTTCTATTCTCTTTCCTATTCAATTACTGTGTCACTATCTGCTGGACATCTGTGCTTTTACAATTTCAACACACATGGCCAGAAAAAAAACCCATCTGCTGCGATTGCCGATTAAACCTTGCACTTGCTGCGCTGTTGCGGGAATACCCATACAAACTATAGGAATACTTGCGGCAGGTGCGCCAAGTTCATTTTTTTTTGGAGCAACACTTGACGCAACTGCTAAATCGCACCGGCCGCAAGTCCCCTTATGGTTTCTATAGGGATTACTGCTACCGCACTGCAACTGCAATGTTCATGTGGCTATCGCAGCAGATGCTTTTTTTTCAATGCAATCTACCGCAATTTTATCTAAACAGTTGATGTGAAAGGGCTATAAGGCAATTTGGACATTAACCCGTTCTATTGTATTTCTGCCCCCCTTGCTATCTCAGTATGTGGTACACTAAGGCTATTTATTCATTTTCCTCTTCTATGCCATTTGCCATTTTGTTTTCCAACACTATGTTTTATAGGGTTCGAAATGCTACATAAACCCCCTACTTTCAGTTTGCTATTCACTCACTGTGTTACTAGCTGCTGTACTCAGGGCATTTGCTATTTAAACTCTTCTATACTATTTCAAATTTATTTTAACATCCACAAACTTTTATAGGATGTAAGTCCTACATTAACGTCTTCTATTGTTTTGACTATTCACTGTCTATGTCACTATGTGGTATACTACTGGCATTTAATTACAATATACTTTCATACTAATTTTATTTTTATTAATCGTCCAGTATTTTTTATGCCTGCCAATGCTATATTAACTACTTACTGGCTCTTTGACTTTTTCTTTTGGAGTTAGGAGTCAGTCATCACACGGTTACGAGTACGTTAACCCATTATATGTCAATTTTTATTATTTTTCTTAGTAATGCCTCTGTTGCACTACTACCTGTCTTATTTTTAACACTTTGGTGGTAATGCTACCTGCACAGTTGACATCAGCGGTTATTTGAAATTGCACTAGATGTCCTGACACAATTGCATCCGCTTGCTTTGCTGCATTGCCACCGCATAACTGCTGCACTTGCAGTGTCGTTCCGCTAATCCCCATTGTACGTATAGGGGAACTTGCCACAGCTCCCGCCACCATAAAAAGCGTGGTCAACCATCTTTTTTTTTCCATACAGGACCTGCTACAAGTGCAAAATCCAAATTGCTGCACCTACTGCAAATAAATACATACTGACTATTATGCCGATTATAATGAGTATGGGGATTCACGTAAACGCTTGCAAGTCCTGCAGTTATGCTGTGGCTATGCGCCACATGCACCAGATGCTGTTTTTCCAATGCTTATGATGCTATTTGAAATTAATGCTCATGTCAAAGTCTCTGTCATTCCAGTAGGATATTCACTACTTTTACATACATAATATTTTACACTCTATTACTGACTGGGTACCCTTTCACACGTCCATTCTATATGCACATTTACATACTTTTATAACATGGCCTAAGATTTTAATTTTAAACTCTATTTCTCCATACCCGTCACCAGGGCTGTAGTTGCGTAACGTTACACTACATCATCGCATTTACGTTACTTTTTACATTGATCTGACTCTTACAATATCTCATACGCAAGTTGCCTTATTTCTTTTTTCAGCCTGCTTTGTCACATTCTGCCATTTCATACTTCACGTTTAGCCCGCTGTTTCCCCTATTCCACCAACAAAAATAAAAACCACTACTTCTGATATAATACCAAAACCTTTAGTTCTTGGTAGAAATTTACCGTAACTCAGTTTTTTTTCAACACCTTATGAAACAACAACCTTGCTGGTGGTTATGCATAAATTAATGTCATCCAGATTCTATTAACTTTTTTATTACAATGTTGAAAATTTGCTTTGATACCGTGTATCGCAAAGGCTCATTACATCCATTTTTTTTGCTTTCACGGCACTTTAAGGAATTTTAACACACTCATTGCCATTCAATACTCCATACAGTTAACATCATTACATCTTTCTTTGTTACTTTAAATAAGTCTATCATTTCATTATCACAGGTTTTGGAAAACCATACTTTAGTTTTATTGTTTTTGTCTGTTTACACAGTTATTATTCATTGTTTCCTTAACTAACACACTCTAGCTCATTTTGGATTTGATTCGCTGACTATTCTTTGTAAGATGAGTTCTCCAACACAAAATATCACTCTTGCCAAGGAGGCTGCATCTACACCGAAGAAGAAGCGTGCAGATGAGACTTTGGAACAGAGACGCCGTCGGTTAGATAAAGATAAGGCTGCTAAAGCTAAACGCATTGCAGAGGAGAGTTTGGAAGAGAAACGTGTTCGTTTAGATTTGCGTAAGGCTGCTAAGGAGAAACGTACTGCAAAGGAGACTTCAGAAGAGAGGCGTCTTCGCTTAGATACTGATAAGGCTGCTAAGGCAAAACGCCTTGCTGAAGAGACCTTACAAAGGAGACGTATTCGCTTAGATCGTGTTAAGGCTGCTTACGCCAAACGTCTTGCAAATGAGACTTCTGCAGAGAGACGTATTCGGTTAGATAGGGCTAAGGCTGCTAAACTCAAACGGTTTGGTAAACTCTCTTCTCCACTGAGACGTTTTTCGTTGGATGCTGCAAAGACCGCTTTACATCCACGTATTTCGGGAGTGTCTTCTGAAAAAACAAGCCAACAAATGCAAACAAGAGCCATGACTGCACGTTCCACATGCAAACAAACAAAAATTCCAGTCACTGAAGAACCGTCTGACACAGATGATACTCCTGCCTCTTCGTGTACTGACATTTTACCAAGTGAACTGCCTTTAATAACTCCCATTACCTCTATGGAAATCAAAAAAGGAAAGGTTCGCAAGGTGTCTGTGCGTATGCGCAAGAAGGGTGTGGAGGAGAGTTCGGAAGAAAGACAACTTCCCTTGGACAAGGAAAAGTCTGCTTTGAAAACACCCCTTTCAATAAAGTCTTTAGAAGGAAGGACAGAACGATTAGGCAAAAAATCTATCACTCTGCCTCAACGACGCAAACAGAAAAAGTTAATGCCTGCAGGAGATCCGTCTGATCCTCAGACTGCTGCCACCTCTTCGTCTGATCCTCAGACTGCTGCCACCTCTTCGTCTGATCCTCAGACTGCTGCCACCTCTTCATCTGATCCTCAGACTGCTGCCACCTCTTTGTCTGATGCTCAGACTCCTGCCACCTCTTCGTCTGATCCTCAGACTGCTGCCACCTCTTCATCTGATGCTCTGACTGCTGCCACCTCTTTGTCTGATGCTCAGACTCCTGCCACCTCTTCTTCTACTATCTTGACTACAACTGAACAGCCTTTACTGCATCGCAAGGCCACATCTAAACGAAAACACTGTGCTGAGGAGACGCCATACAGCAAACAGTGTAAAATTTTGAGGCTTAAAAGGACAAGACAGATGCGTCAAGATACAGAATCTCCTACATCTAGACAAGTCCACTTGGCCCATTTGGCTACATTACGTCGTGAAGAACGTCAAACTTCTTCTTCCACTTCTATATTGCAACAGGCAGAACGGAATTTATATTCCACTTCTTCATTTATTGAATGTTTGGAATCTACATCCCTTCCACGTCTCATTTATGTAGGATTACATAATAAATTTCTACGTTCATTCTATTCATCTCTCCTACATGAAAGGGGATTTATTGATCAGGATCATGTTATTGTAGAACATTTCTGTGGTTTCATGAATGTAATATGTGAACATTGTGAGGCTCGACATTTTACTGCTGAACGACCATCAGATCAACAGTTTACTCTTTGTTGCCACAAGGGAAAAGTAAAGGTACCATTACCTCAATACCCGCACGTCTTCCAACGCCTGCTGAAAGGAGAGAGTGAGTACAGTCAAAATTTGATGGAGAATATAAGGAGCATTAATAGTTCTTTTGCTTTTGCCTCCATGGGTGCCCATGTTTCTCTACCTCCTGGACATGGACCATACTGCTTTCGTATTCATGGGCAAATTTATCATCGCACTGGAACACTGCATCCTGCTCAAGATCAAACTCCAGCATATGCACAACTGTACATTTTAGATACTCTAAGCGCTACTGACCAACGGCTACAGTCTCCAGAAAATGTTAAATGTAATCCTACTTTAATGAGTATCATTGCTCTTCAATTGGATAATATTAATCCCTTTGTTTCGGCCTACAAAATGCTACGTACGTTGAATTAGAAGAACAACAGAAGGCAGAGAACATGGCACCTACAGGCCAAATATTATCATGGCCATTAAACAAGACAGACAGCAAGACCCTAGACGCTATAACAATCCTACTGTCCAATGAAGTTGCTGTGGTCTTTGAAAATGCTGATGGAGAGCCACCATTCAATAGAGACATTTTAATTCATTTGAAACCTGATCCAAATAACCCCTTGGCCCCAAAAACACAGCAAGTCAGTATTCTACACAGCAATTTAGATGCATTACTCTATCCTTTATTTTTTCCTCATGGAGAACAAGGCTGGCATGAGGGACTCAAGCATCAAGGCAAAAGTCAACGCCGGATTACACAGCTCCAGTATTACTGCTATTTGCTGTCTGTACGGAATCAGTTCAATCCTGTCCTGAATGGTGGCAAACTAACACAGCAGTACTTAGTGGATGCGTATGTAAAAATCGAGGCTAATCGCTTAAATTTTATCCGTCATCATCAAAAGGATTTAAAAGTGGAGGATTATTGCGTACTCCAGGAACATCTTCTGAAACAATCTGTTGACAAAGGTATTCCCATTGGCAAGACGGTCATTTTACCATCTTCTTTTGAAGGCAGTCCCAGAAACATGCAGCAACGCTATCAGGATGCCATGGCTATTGTGACTAAATTTGGACGACCAGATCTTTTTGTAACCATGACCTGTAATCCTAAATGGAGGGAGATTACAAACAATTTAGAGCCATGGCAGCGTGTGGAACATAGACCTGATTTAGTGGCCCGTGTCTTCAGAATTAAATTGGAAGCACTATTAAAAGAAATTAACACTGGATTATTTGGCAAAGTTTGTGCAATGGTTCATGTTATTGAATTCCAAAAGCGTGGCCTACCACACGCTCACATTTTGATCATTCTGGATGGCAAATCCAAACTAAGAACTGAGGTTGAAGTGGATAATATAGTTTGGGCTGAAATCCCTGATCCTGAAGAATACCCTCTGCTCCATGACATTGTGATGCAACACATGATTCATGGACCCTGTGGTCAACACAACCCCAATTCTCCATGTATGGATCTTGGCAAGTGTAAGAAAGGTTTTCCTAAAGATTTCCAACCAAGAACACTCATAGCTAAGGATGCATACCCTACTTATCAAAGAAAGGAAGGATCATCGTTTCAAATACGTTCAAAGATGATTGATAATTCTTGGGTTGTTCCCTATAACCCTTACCTACTATTAACAAACAAGTGTCATATTAATGTTGAGGTATGTGCTTCCATTCAAAGTGTTAAATACCTCTTCAAATATGTCTACAAAGGACATGATAAAGCCAATCTTGAAATTTGCCAAACTAATATCCACCATGATGAAACACATCAATTCATGGATTCAAGATACGTCAGTGCACCGGAGGCAGCTTGGCGAATATTTGCTTACCCGATGCATAGACAATCGCACTCCATTATTCGCCTTGCTGTACATCTCCCACATTCTCAACCGCTTTATTTTCATGAGGATGACTCTGTTGACGACATCAGTTCCACAATGCACAGAAAATCTACTCTGATGGGCTACTTTGAGCTGAATGAGAGTGACCCGCATGCTCATGATTACTTCTACCGCCAAATTCCAGAGCACTATGTTTGGAAAGAAGGTGCATGGGAAGTTAGAAAGCGAGGAGGTTCTTCAGTGATTGGAAGAATGTATACTGTCAGTATGAAAGATCAAGAACGGTACTATTTAAGGTTGTTGTTACTGCATGCCAAAGGAGCAACAAGTTTTGACAACATTAAGACTGTTAATGAAGTGACATACCCAACTTTCAAAGAGGCAGCATTAGCTCTTGGATTGCTCTTCGATGACACTGTTTGGAGAAATACTTTATTGGATGCCTGTGTTCTCAACATGCCTGCACAGCTTGTGATATGTTCGCATATATATGTATTTTTGGTCCTCCAGCTCATCCATTGGAGTTGTGGAAAGAATTTAAAGAAGACTTTATCCAAGACTACTGCCATGCATATCACTCCAACACTGAGGAGTGTGAGAATTGTGAAGGATATGCTATGACTGATGTCCAAACTATTCTAAAATTTCATGGCAAAACTTTTACTGATTTTAATCTACCACGACCAAAAAGAAAGCCATACATCGCTCCACTATACAACAAGGATGATGAGTTAAGAAGAGCTCAGCAAATGAAAGCTACTTTAAATGACCACCAACTTTTGGCCTATGATGCGATCAATCAAGCTTTATACGATAGAAGTGGACAACCTAAGTGCTTTTCATTGACGGTCCAGGTGGCAGTGGCAAAACATATCTGTATGATTTATTAATTCATGAACTAAGAGGAGAAGGCGAAATTGTCTCACCTGCAGCCAGTACAGGGATTGCAGCTAACTTACTGCAAGGAGGTAGAACTATCCATTCGCTTTACGGAATACCAATTCCAATCAATGAAACTTCCGTTTCAAGGATTAAAAATGATACAGATGCTGCACAACATTTGAAAAGTACCAAACTTTTCATTATTGACGAGTCCACTCTCTTATCTAAATATGCATTGCATGTGATAGATCAACTTTTACGTGATGTCATGACAACAGATATCTCCAAGAAAAATACAACACCTTTTGGAGGGAAAGTCATTGTTCTGGGAGGAGACTTTCGACAGTGTCTGCCTATCATCCCACATGGTACAAGAACAGACATTATAGAGAGTTGTATTAAATACTCACGACAATGGCAGCTTTTCACTCAATTGCCACTCTTCAACAATATGCGCTCCATTGATCCTGATTATAGCCGTTGGTTACTTCAACTGGGAAATGGTGAATTGTCTAATGATTTCAACCTTGGAGATGATACCATTGAAATCCCACAAGACATGATCTGCACTGGCTCAATCATTCTTGCTATATTTGGTGAAAACATTGTCATTGATGTAGATAACAATGAAAGCATTCAGATTGCTGCATCACATGCCATTCTTTGCCCTAAAAATGACCATGTGGATATGGTGAACTCTAAGGTCATGGATTGCATTGCTGGTGAATACACTGAATACATTAGTGATGATTCCATTGATCCTGATGAGACTGAAGATCCAGATCAATATCCTGTGGAATTTTTAAATTCACTCACACCAACGGGAATGCCTTCTCATCGCCTCAAATTAAAAATCGGTACCATTGTCATGCTTTTGCGCAACTTTAACAGCAGAAAAGGTCTTTGCAATGGGACTCGCTTGATTGTCATTGCTTTGTTTGACAATCTGATTCAAGCAAAAGTCATTACTGGGTCTGCAGAAGGAAATGTGGTGTTTATTCCAAGGATTGATTTATCTCCATCAGAGACTGGATTACCTTTCAAGTTAAGACGTCGACAATTTCCCTTGAAGCCTGCTTTTGCCATGACCATCAACAAATCCCAAGGCCAAACACTGGAGAAAGTAGGGATTTTTTTGCCAGAACCTGTTTTTGGACATGGACAGTTATATGTGGCTTTTTCACGAGTGAAAAGAAGATGTAATGTTAAGGTGAAAGTGCTGGATACACCCATTCAAGGAAAGTTGGTGCCTAATTCTGAAAAAGTCTTTACTAAAAATATTGTCTATAAGAATATTTTATCTTAAATTCTTTAGATATATATTACACTTTCATACATGATGGATATAACAATGAAAGCATTCACATTGCTGCATCACATGACAATCTTTGCCCTAAAAATGTCCATGTGGAAATGGTGAACTCTCAGGTTATGGATTGCATTGCTGGTGAATACACTGAGTACATTAGTGATGATTCCATTCAGACTGAAGATTCAGACCAATATCCAGTGGAATTTTTAAATTCACTCACACCAATGAGAATGCCTTATCATCGCCTCAAATTACAAATTGGTACCATTGTCATGCTTTTCCGCACCTTTAACAGCATAAAAGGTGTTTGCAATGGGAATCGCTTCATTGTGATCACTTTGTTTGACAATCTCATTCAAGCAAAAGTCAGTTCTGGGTCTGCAGAAGGAATTGTGTTGTTTATTTCAAGGATTGATTTATCTCCATCATAGACTGCCTTACATTTTAAGTTAACACATCGACAATTTCCCATGAAGTCTACTTTTCCCATGACCATCAACAAATCCCAAGGCCAAATACTGGAGAAAGTAGGGATTTTTGCCCCACAATTCATTTTTGGACATGGACAGTTATATGTGGCTTTTTCATGAGTGAAAAGAAGATGTATTGTTAAGGTGAAAGTACTGCATACACCCATTCAAGGAAAGTTGCTGCCTCATTCTGAAAAAGTCTTTACAAAAAATATTCTCTAAAGAATTTATAATAAAATATTCTTATAGATATATATCACATTTACATACATGATGGATATAACAATGAAAGCATTCACATTGCTGCATCACATGACAATCTTTGTCCTAAAAATGTCCATGTGGAAATGGTGAACTCTCAGGTTATGGATTGCATTGCTGGTGAATACACTGAGTACATTAGTGATGATTCCATTCAGACTGAAGATTCAGACCAATATCCAGTGGAATTTTTAAATTCACTCACACCAATGGGAATGCCTTATCATCGCCTCAAATTACACATTGGTACCATTGTCATGGTTTTGCGCACCTTTAACAGCATAAAAGGTCTTTGCAATGTGAATCGCTTCATTGTGATCACTTTGTTTGAGAATCTTATTCAAGCAAAAGTCAGTTCTGGGTCTGCAGAAGGAAATGTGTTGTTTATTTCAAGGATTGATTTATCTCCATCAGAGACTGGCTTACCTTTTAACTTAACACATTGACAATTTACCGTGAAGTCTACTTTTCCCATGACCATCAACAAATCCCAAGGCCAAACAGTGGAGAAAGTAGGGATTTTTTGCCCCACAACCCGTTTTTGGACATGGACAGTTATATGTGGCTTTTTCACGAGTGAAAAGAAGATGTATTGTTAAGGTGAAAGTGCTGCATACACCCATTCAAGGAAAGTTGCTGCCTCATTCAGAAAAAGTCTTTACAAAAAATATTGCCTATAAGAATATTTTATTTTAAATTCTTTCGATATATATTACATTTACATACCTGATGGATATAACAATGAAAGCATTCACATTGCTGCATCACATGACAATCTTTGTCCTAAAAATGTCCATGTGGAAATGGTGAACTCTCAGGTTATGGATTGCATTGCTGATGAATACACTGAGTACATTAGTGATGATTCCATTCTGACTGAAGATTCAGACCAATATCCAGTGGAATTTTTACATTCACTCACACCAATGGGAATGCCTTATCATCGCCTCAAATTACACATTGGTACCATTGTCATGATTTTGCACACCTTTAACAGCATAAAAGGTCTTTGCAATGGGAATCGCTTCATTGTCATCACTTTGTTTGACAATCTCATTCAAGCAAAAGTCATTACTGGGTCTGCAGAAGGAAATGTGATGTTTATTCCAAAGATTTATTTATCTCCATCAGACACTGCCTTACCTTTCAAGTTAAGACGTCAACAATTTCCCGTGAAGTCTACTTTTCCCATGACCATCAACAAATCCCAAGCCAATACACTGAAGAAAGTATGGATTTTTTTGTCACAAACAGTTTTTGGACATGGACAGTTATATGTGGATTTTTCACGAGTGAAAATACGATGCAATGTTAAGGTGAAAGTGTTGGATACACCCATTCAAGTCAAATTGCTGCCCAGTAGTGAAATACTCTTTACTACAAATATTCTCTCTAATAATATTTTATTTAAAATTCTTTAGATACATATTAGATTTAAATACATACTTACTTTCTAATTAAATATAAATATTACAATAAATTAGTTTAGTCATAGATGTATAGCAATAAAAAAAAAAAAAATATTATTTGTTATACAAAAAGATATTAAAATTAGTTCTTATATATACAATAGTTATTTAAGAAATATAGTCATTAGTGTACATTTTCAATTACAATATAGTATAGAGAAATATTTTATTTTAAATTCTTTATATGCATATTACATTTAGATACATAATTATTTTCTAATTAAACAAAAATATTACCATAAAATAGTTTAGCCATAGATCTAAAGTACTAAAAAAAAAAAAAAAATTACTTTACCCATAGCTGTATAGGAATTGACCAAAAAAATTATAAAAAAATTGTTTAAAAATAGATGTATAGCAATAGAAATAATCCAACATACCAAACAAATTACTTTAGTTTTAGATAAAGACATTATAATTAGTTATTAGATATTAAATACGTCTTTAAGAAATATAGTCCTTAGTTTTGCTTTTCACTGAAAATATAGTGTATAAAAATATTTTACTTTCAATTATTTACATACATATTCTATTTAGATACATACTTTCTAATTAAACACAAATATTACAATAATTTAATTTAGCTATAGATGTAGAAGAATAGAAATAGACAAAAATACCAAAAATATTAATTTCGTTATAAAGATATTATAAATAGGTTTTAGATATAAAATAGTTATTTAAAATATATTGTTCTTACTTTTTTAGCTTTTAAAATTTCTTTTTAAATTTCATTGTATATGTATATAAACACATATTTTGTAGTAGATTGTAGATGTGTATCATCTAAATGCTTGCATTTAGTGATAATAACCTGAAGCTCCAGCAGTATAGCTGCTGCGAGATTTTATTTTCTTTTTACACAGGGTCAGGTTTTTGTCAACAGCTAAGGCTGCCTTCACATTTGCAGATGCATCTGCAGCGTTTTGAAAATGCATCTGCATGCACATGGTAGACCCTAGCTTTATAATGGGACGCACGGTGTCTGCAGATGCTTGCAGGCAGCCGTGCACACACATTTACTCCTATATGTGATCTGTGCGCAGGCGGATGCCTGCATACAAATCACACACTCCCACCCTCACCAGGGATGCAACATGTCGTGTCCCTGCTGCGGAGGAGAGTCTGTGATCTGTACCCAAGCATCTGCCTGCGCAGAGATCACATATAGCAGTGAATGGTTGTGCTCGGCTGTCTGGAAGCATCTGCAGACACTGTGCGTCCCATTATAAAGATAGGGTTTACTGTCTGCATGCAGATGCATCTGCAAAATGGTGCAGATGCATCTGCAAGTTTGAAGGCAGCATTAGAGACGGGTGGGACAGCTGTTCACACACATCTCTATCTTGAAGTGTGTTCTGTACATATAAATACATACATACATATAGGTACATATTTAGACATATAGGGAAAGAATATACATTTTCATTTTAAATCTGACTTATTGTGCTATTTGTGGAATTTATAGTGTGAACACATCAATTTTGACACTTGCTGTCTAATGGTGACCTACAGCACTCTTACTGTAAGTTGCATGAAATGTTAATGCAATTTGTGCTTTACTTGCAGTAGTTGCGGCACATGTGCTTTCAACAGTTTCAACTGCCAAAATCACAGTTAGCTTTGATTTTTAGTGGTTGCATTTAGTCAACCTGTTAAAGCTGTGCTTGCCGTATTTACTACAAGCTAATTGCAAGTTCCATATACATTACATGTTACTTGCTAAAAGTGAGCTGTAGGTAGGTCCTTTGGTGCAAAGTGCAGAAATTGTATTTGGCTTATTCTACACCTTC
Organism: Allobates femoralis; assembly: GCA_033576535.1. Taxonomy (NCBI): domain Eukaryota; kingdom Metazoa; phylum Chordata; class Amphibia; order Anura; family Aromobatidae; genus Allobates; species Allobates femoralis. Next base: position 356,886,548 of record JARQOC010000005.1, on the reverse strand, counting down.
TGCAAATAGCCAAAAAATATCTGCTTTAAAAGGAGTCTAACTATTAATTATTAGGGGTAGAGTAGAGTAGGTCCCACCAGTTGTAAGGCTACCTTCCCGTGGTTGGTGGGGAAACATGTACTGGCTCAATCATAGATTATTAATATTCATATATAAATTGAATATACGTAGTCTGTACAAAACATCAGTGCCAGTATCTGTACGAAAAGCCTTGCCTTAGAATCATGACATGTACTACACTGATATATACCATACAAACATTGGTAGTTGATAGATAGATATCATGTCTTATGTGCATTATTGTCAAATTTGAATGAATAATGTATATATGCATGCTACATTCCCGATTCTTTACAATTGAGCCGCCATCTATCATGGAATAATTGGATTATTAGTTAAAAATCTAATTTAATAAACTATACACCAGTTCTAGAATCCCGATGCAATCGCATCGGGCTCACAGCTAGTTCATTATAAATTACTAATTGCCACACAAAGAATTGTGGAGTGGGGTGATGCTATCAGTGGGCTCCACACTCACGCAGTCACACACATACATAAACATATACACAGATACATATAGGCATACCTACACATATATAATATATATATATATATTATATATATATATATATATATATATAGCCACTATATAATTGCCCTATCGTGTCTGTCTGTCTCTCTGTAACCAAAATGCCACGTCGCTGATTGGTTGCTGAGCGGCCACGCCCCCCGGAAAAGGGCGCCCACCTGATTCACTCACTACACCCAGCCCTCTATTCTTTTTTACTATAAAATGTGAAGAGTTGTGTGTTTGGGGAAGGAGATGAGGAGCAGAGCGAAGGACGGGGCACCTGCCTGCTCCACAATCGGGGCCACAGCACTGGGATGTAAAGCACACAGACTCCTGGGGATCTGGGATCAGCTCAAACAAGCACCAAGTACTGACAGACCCCAGGATCTCCCTCCAGGGCAAGTGGGTGTAAGGTGCAGCATCTCCAGAGGAGCATGATCGGGCAGATCGGCTCCCTGGACCCCCCAACCCTGCTGTGATCTCTGCTCCAAGGACCCCTGCCTTGATTTATGTCAGTGTTTCCCAACTCCAGTCCTCATGGCACACCAACAGGTCATGTTTTCAGGATTTCCTTAGGATTGCATAGGTGATAATTTAATCACTTGCACAGGGGATAATTCCATCATCTGTCTAATGATAAGGAAATCCTGAAAACATGACCTGTTGGTGTGCCTTGAGGACTGGAGTTGGGAAACACTGATTTATGTGATCTGTGCTCACCAGATCCCTGTGATCTGCCTCTCCAGCACAAACCTGTGAACCACACAGACACCACCACACACAGACACAGCCGCACACAGACACCGCCGCACACAGACACTGCCACGCGCACACTGCGGCACACACACACCGCCGCACACCAACATCACTGAACACAGACACCGGCGCACACAGACACCACTGAACACAGACACTGGCGCACACCGATACTGCTGCACAAGGACACAACTGAACATAGACACCGACGTACACAAACACCGACGCACGCAGACACCTCCGCACACTCACACCGCTGAACACTCACACCGCTGAACACCGACACTGCCGCACACCGACACTGCAGCACACCGACACCACCGCACACAGACACCACTGAACACCGGCACCACCAAACACCAACATGCCTGAACACTGATACTGCCGCAAACCCACACCGCTGCACACAGACACCGCCACACAGAGACACCGCCGCACACAGACACCGCCGCACACACGAACTTCTGGGGATCTGGGATCAGCTGGAACAAGTTGCAAGTACTGACAGATCCCCTCCAGGGCAAGTGGGTGTAAGGTGCAGCATCTCTGGAGGAGCATGATCGGGCAGACCCCACACCCCTGCTGTGATCTCTGCTCCAAGGACCACTGTGATCTTTGCCACTCCAGCACATACCTGTGAACCACACTGACACCGGCGAACACCGACACCGCCGCACACAGACACCACTGTACACAGACACCTCTAAACACCGACACCGCCGCCGCACACAGACACCACTGTACACAGACACCACTAAACACCGACACCGCCGCACACAGACACCACTAAACACCAACACCGCCGCACACAGACACCACTGTACGCAGACACCACTAAACACCGACACCGCCGCAAACAGACACCACTGTACACAGACACCACTAAACACCAACACCGCCGAACACCGACACCGCCGCACACAGACACCACTGTACACAGACACCACTAAACACTGACACCGCCGCACACAGACACCACTTTACACAGACACCACTAAACACCAACACCGCCGCACACAGACACCACTATACACAAACCACTGTACACAGACACCACTAAACACAGACACCGCCGCACACAGACACCACTGTACACAGACACCACTAAACACTGACACCGCCACACACAGACACCACTGTACACAGACACCACTAAACACCAACACCGCCGCACACAGACACCACTATACACAAACCACTGTATACAGACACCACTAAACACAGACACCGCCGCACACAGACACCACTGTACACAGACACCACTAAACACTGACACCTCCGCACACAGACACCACTGTACACAGACACCACTAAACACAACACCGCCGCACACAGACACCACTGTACACAGACACCGCCACACACAGACACCGCCACACACAGACACCGCCACACACAGACACCCCCACACACAGACACCCCCACACACAGTCACCCCCACACACAGACACCGGAGCAAACTCCCACCACTGAACACCGACACTGCTTCACACCGACACCGCCGCACACCGACACTGCTGCACACTGATGTGGAGCCCACTGGGGCAGGGTACTAGGTACTGGACCGGGGAATCACGAGGTGACACAGCGGTCTTGGTCCGGACCGTGTCCCGAGCCCACAAGTAAAGGTTGGGGGTTATTTACAGGGGATGGAGTCGTGACGCCACCCGTAGTATGTGGTCAGGGTGACCACCGCTGCTGCAGGACCTCCGGGGGTGATGGATGGCAGCCTGTGATGTGACAGCTCTCCACGGGCAGAGCCTGGTCCCAGGGGCAGTAGTGATTAAAACAGTTTGTGAGGGGAAGTGGGGCTCAAGCGCAAGAATTACACAGACTCACAGTTTTTGTAGCTTTCCAGGTCTTTTACTGAGATGTTGATTCAGCGGAGTACTGTCCACGGAGTCTGTACAGGGGCTGAGTTGCTCCCACCCTGGCCAGGTCCTTTGGCTCCCTATTTCTGTGCTGTGTGTGGCCCTGCTGCCGCTTTAGCTAAGCTGCTGGCCCTGTCTCCCCTCACTGGTACCAATCTGCTAGGGAACTTGAGTCTTGTCCTGTGCTCCTGACCCCGACGTGTTGCTTCGCTGTGGTACAGTGAAGATGTGGAACCTTAACTAATCCAGTGTTCACTGTGCTGTTTGTGTCAGGCACAATTTCGGATCCAGCATCCGTTCTGTGCACTCCTCTGGGGTGAGTTCAGGGTAACTCTGTCTCCCAGGCGTGTTCCTCTGCTTTTCCGGTCTCCGTTCCTCAGACCCTGGCTTGGCCTGGAACTGGGGGGTTGTGTGGGGAGTTAACCCATTGTGGTGTTACTGTGGCACATGAACCCTGGGGTGCCACATTCCCCCTTAGTAAAGAACAGTACTCCGGGACTGTAGGAAAGCAAACAAATGACATAACAAACAATTATTATATACAGAGTCTTAAAAATCAGGCACAATTTCGGATCCGGCATCCATTCTGTGCGCTCCTCTGGGGTGAGTTTAGAGTAACTGTCTCCCAGGTGTGTTCCTTTGCTTCTCTGGCCCCGTTCCTCAGACCCTGGCTTGGCCTGGAACTGGACAGCGGACCAAGGGTTGAGCCTAATCCAGCTCTTTTACACCCAGGTCCTTCTTCCTCAGTCCTCCTAGGAACTGAACTGCCCACTTCCTCTCCACACCAGAATATATAGGGAAGCAGCTTTTGCTCCCCCTTCTGGCCTGGAGGTGCTAGCATAGTGTTGTGGGTTGTGTGGGGAGTTAACCCTTTGTGGTGTTAGTGTGGCACATGAATCCTGAGGTGCCACACTGACACCACTGAACACCGACACTGCCGCACACCCACACCGTCGCACACCCACACCGCTTCACACAGACACCGCCGCACACAGACACCGTCGCACATAGACAAAGCTGTACACAGACACCGCCACGCACTGACACCACTATACACTGACACTGTTGCACATTGACACCACTGAACTCCAATACTGCTGTACACCGACAAACACTGAACACCGACACCACTGAACACCGACGTGCTGCAACCGACGTGCTGCACACCGACACCACCGCGCCAACACTACTGAAGCCTGGCACTGCTGTAGGTATCTACTATCCACTATATAATTGTCTAATTCTGTCTGTTTGTCTGTAATGGAAATCCTGCGTTGCTAATTGGTTGCACCAGCCACCCGTGACCAATCAGCGACAGGCGCAGTCCGGCCATGAATTGTCGCGGGATTTAAACTCACCTTCACATTGCATCATTCCTAAATCTTGATAAATAAACTACATACATATTCTAGAATACCCAATGTGTTAGAATCGGGCCACCATCTAGTATGTATGTATGTAAGTATGTAATATATATATATATAATGTAGTTCACTCATGTTGACTGGACAAGTTCTGTCAGTCACAGTATGTTAACTACATACATATTCTCGAATACCTAATGTGTTAGACTCAGGCCACCATCTAGTATGTATATATATATATGTATAATAATATATATATATATATATATATATATATATATATATTATATAATTGCCGTAGCGACTTCCGTCGTGTCCGGCGCTGCTTCCGTGGCTTTGTTCTCGTGGCTCGGCACTTTCTCTGGGGCTCGAAGCGGGCATTGCGGGCCCTTGCCCCGCGAACAAAGCCACCAACAGAGCCCACCAACATGCCCCCACCTCTATCCCGCCATCCCGAGCATGGGGCTGTAGTGTACACCGCTATGGTATACTACAGCCCCATGCCCAGCCCCCTGTCCGCCCCGCCCCCTCGCCGCCGGCATGGGGCTGTAGTGTACACCGCTATGGTATACTACAGCCCCATGCCCAGCCGCCTGTCCGCCCCGCTCCCCTCGCGCCGCCGCCACGCCGCCTGTCCGCCCCGCTCCACTCGCCGCCGCCACGGAAGTGGCGCTCGCTACCCCGCTCTGCCCGCCTGAACCCCGCGGCGGCGAGGGGAGGCAGACGGGGCAGAAGAGAGGGCTTGCTCCGGAGCACTGTGTCACCAGGCGGTGACAGCAGCGGCTCCGGAGCAACCCCTCTCTTCTGCCCCGTCTGCCTCCCCTCGCCGCCCCGCCACCCCACCGTACACTTCTCCGGAGCCACTGCTCCGGAGCCACCCCTACCCCCCCCCGACGCTACCAAGCACCCCGCCACCGCGGCGGCAAGGGGAGGCAGACGGGGCAGAAGAGAGGGCTTGCTCCGGAGCACTGTGTCACCAGGCGGTGACAGCAGCGGCTCCGGAGCAACCCCTCTCTTCTGCCCCGTCTGCCTCCCCTCGCCACCCCACCGTACACTGCTCCGGAGCCACTGCTCCAGAGCCACCCCTACCCCCCCGCCGCTACCAACCACCCCGCCACCTACTACCCTCCGCCACCCCCTAAGCCCCTGCCGCCCCCTAAGCACCCGCCGCCGTCGATCACTTACATGCCTTCTTCTTCATCTGATCATACGTCCGATCCAGGAGTCCTCCGTCCGGCCCAGGCGTCCTCTTCGTCCAGTCCGGTCCAGAAGCACACAGCGACCAATCAGAATAGCGCCTCACTTCCCATAGAGATAGAATGGACGATTTTTCGTCCATTCTATCTCTATGGGAAGTGAGGCGCTATTCTGATTGGTCGCCGGCAGCACACAGCGACCAATCAGAATAGCGCCTCACTTCCCATAGAGATAGAATGAACGATTTTTCGTCCATTCTATCTCTATGGGAAGTGAGGCGCTATTCTGATTGGTCGCCGGCAGCACACAGCGACCAATCACAATAGCGCCTCACTTTCCATAGAGAATAATAGCGCTCTTTCAAGCGAAGTATAACCGGGCCCTTGGTTCTATTTTCGGCCACGGGTCTCGGCTTTCGTCGGTCCTCGCCGGGGCGGGACACTCGCAATGGCCGCTTCGCGGGCATTGCTCGCACCTCTGCAACGGCTCGCCAAGCGGCCATTGCGAGTCTCCCGCCCCGGCGACGACTGACGAAAGCCGAGACCCGTGGCCAAAAATAGAACCAAGGGCCCGGCTATACTTCGCTTGAAACACCGCTATTATTCTCTATGGGAAGTGAGGCGCTATTCTGATTGGTCGCTGTGTGCTGCCGGCGACCAATCAGAATAGCGCCTCACTTCCCATAGACAATAATAGCGGTGTTTCAAGTGAACTATAGCCGGGCCCTTGGTTCTATTTTCGGCCACGGGTCTCGGCTTTCGTCGGCTATCTATCTATGTATCTATTTCTTTCTATCTATCTATCTATCTATCTATCTATCTATCTATTTCTATCTATCCATCTATCTATTTCTATCTATTTCTATCTATCTATATATCTATTTCTATCTATTTATTTCTATCTATCTATTTCTATCTATCTATCTAGCTATTTCATTATCTATCTATCTATCTATCTGATAGATAGATAGATAGATAGAAATAGATAGATAGATAGATAGACAGATAGAAATAGATAGAGAAATAGATAGATAGATAAATAGATAGATAGATAGATATAGATAGATAGATAGAAATAGATAGAAATAGATAGAAATAGATAGATAGAAAAAGATAGATAGATAGATAGATAGAAAGATAGATAGATAGAAAGAAATAGATACATAGATAGATAGCCGACGAAAGCCGAGACCCGTGGCCCGAGCAATGGCCGCGAAGCTTCCATAGACAATAATAGCGGTGTTTCAAGCGAACTATAGCCGGGCCCTTGGTTCTATTTTCGGCCACGGGTCTCGGCTTTCGTCGGCTATCTATCTATGTATCTATTTCTTTCTATCTATCTATCTATTTCTATCTATCTATCTATCTATCTATCTATTCTATCTATCTATTTCTATCTATCTATCTATCTATCTATCTGATAGATAGATACATAGATAGATAGAAATAGATAGATAGATAGACAGATAGAAATAGATAGAGAAATAGATAGATAGATTAATAATAGATAGATAGATAGATATAGATAGATAGATAGAAATAGATAGAAATAGATAGAAATAGATAGATAGAAATAGATAGATAGATAGATAGAAATAGATAGATAGATAGATAGATAGATAGATAGAAATAGATGCATAGATAGATAGAAATAGATAGATAGATAGAAAGATAGATAGATAGAAAGAAATAGATACATAGATAGATAGCCGACGAAAGCCGAGACCCGTGGCCCGAGCAATGGCCGCGAAGCTTCCCATAGACAATAATAGCGGTGTTTCAAGCGAACTATAGCCGGGCCCTTGGTTCTATTTTCGGCCACGGGTCTCGGCTTTCGTCGGCTATCTATCTATGTATCTATTTCTTTCTATCTATCATCTATCTATTATCTATCTATCTATCTATCTATCTATCTATTTTCTATCTATCTATCTATCTATCTGATAGATAGATACATAGATAGATAGAAATAGATAGATAGATAGATATTAATAGATAGATAGATAGATAGAAATAGATACATAGATAGATAGAAATAGATAGATAGAAGATAATAGATAGAAATAGATAGATAGAAATAGATAGATAGAAATAGATAGATAGAAATAGATACATAGATAGCTAGAAAGAAATAGATACATAGATACATAGATAGATAGATAGATAGAAATACATACATATATAGAAATAGATAGATAGATAGACAGAAATAGATAGAAATAGATAGATAGAAATAGATAGATAGAAATAGATACATAGATAGATAGAAATAGATAGATAGATAGATAGATAGATAGATAGATAGAAAGAAATAGATACATAGATAGATAGCCGACGAAAGCCGAGACACGTGGCCGAAAATAGAACCAAGGGCCCGGCTATAGTTCGCTTGAAACACCGCTATTATTGTCTATGGGAAGTGAGGCGCTATTCTGATTGGTGGCCGGCAGCACACAGCGACCAATCGGCGCTGCATGGAGCCTGCGCCACAGTTCGAACACTTTGCCGCTGCAAGCGCCGACTTCTGCGCTACAAGCGCAAACTTCGGCGCTTCTAGCGGCCTCCGCGGTGCATCAGACCGCTGTGGCCGAACACTTATTCAGGCGCCGCCCATACAACTTGCCGGTCTTCCCGCTGACCGCCAACCAATCGCATTCTCAGCGCCCCTTCCCATAGAGATGCATTGAGAAATGAGGCCGATTGTGATTGGCCGCTGTGTATTTTCAAAAATGGCGCCGCGATTGTGATTGGTCACGGTAGATGGCGCTCTGATTCCGATTGGTCGGCGCTCAGCGGGGAGAGCGGCGCTTTCTCTGCCGAGCGCCTGGTTCTATTTTCGGCAACGGCATTCGGGAAGGTGGAAGTCTGTAGCTCCGCCCCGCTGTGCTGTGATTGGACAGCGGCAACTTCACACAGTAGCGCTGTGATTCCGATTGGTCGGCGCTCAGCGGGGAAAGCAGCGCTTTCCCTGCCGAGCGCCTGGTTCGATTTTCGGCCATAGTGGTCGGCAGGCATTGGGGTCGCCGCTTTTAGCGCGGAACGCCGCGCTTGGAGCGGCGAACTCGGCGCCAAATTGTGGGAGTGTGTGGGAGTCTATGGCGCCGCTCAGCGGGGAATGCAGCGCTTTCCCTGCCGAGCGCCTGGTTCGATTTTCGGCCACGGCGTTCGTGGGCCTTGGAAGTGTCTAGCTACGCCCCGCTGTGTTGTGATTGGACAGCGGCAACTTTACAGAGTAGCGCTGTGATTCCGATTGGTCGGCGCTCAGCGGGGAAAGCCGCGCTTTTCCTGCCGAGCGCCTGGTTCGATTTTCGGCCATAGTGGTCGGCGGCATCGGGGTCGCCGCTTTTACCGCGGAGCGCCGCGCTTGGAGCGCGAACTCGGCGCCGAATTGTGGGAGTGTGTGGGAGTGTGTGGCGGCAGCTCAGAACATCATGTTCCCTGAGGAAGGAGCTCGGATAGAGGCTCTGAAACGCGTAGGGTAGAATAAAGAAACATCTGCCCAGTTAACTCTTTGTTTCCTGCTGATTCCTGGTGGCAGCGCGGGCAATCCGGCATTTTGTCCCATTACAGCATTCCTGTTTCCACGGTTATCGTGAAGGTGCGGCCCTGCAGCAGCCATTCTCTACAAGCCATCTTACAGGCGATTATACCGGTTGTGGGTAACACAACCGAGCCAGGTGAGCAGTTCCTAATATACACCGCTATAACCCTTTGTTAAAAGGATAAGACCCTATGCGCATTTATCTCACGTTTACAGATTTTTTACAATGTTGGAACTCTGCATTTACAACGCGTGTCTGAAAGGGCCCTTACATCCATTTGTCTTGCCTTCAAGTCTCTTTTTAAGGACTTTAAACACACTGATTTCCATTCACAACTCCATACAGTAAACATCATTAAATATTTGTTTCGTACTCTAAAGAAGTCCATGATTTGCTTTTCACAGGTTATTGAAATACACACTTTCCATTTATTGTTTTTGCCTATTTAGACATAGTTATTATTGATTGTTTCCTTAACTAACACACTCTAGCTCATTTTGGATTGGATTCACTGCCTATTCTTACGAAGATGAGCTCACCAACAAAAAATATCGCTCTTGCCAAGGAGGCTGCATCTACGCCTAAGAAGAAGCTTGCAGAGGAGACTTCGGAAGAGAGACGTCTTCGGTTAGATCGTGCTAAGGCTGCTAAAGCGAAATGCATTGCAGAGGAGACTTCGGAAGAGAGACGTCTTTGGTTAGATCGTCGTAAGGCTGCTAAGGCGAAACGCACTGCTGAGGAGACTTCGGAAGAGAGACGTCTTTGGTTAGATCGTGGTAAGGCTGCTAAGGCGAAACGCACTGCAGAGGAGACTTCGGAAGAGAGACGTCTTCGGTTACATCGTGTTAAGGCTGCTCAGGCGAAACGCATTGCAGAGGAGTCTTCAGAAGAGAGACGTCTTCGGTTAGATCGTGCTAAGGCTGCTAAAGGGAAACGCATTGCCAAACTCTCTTCTCCACTGAGACGTTTTCGGTTGGATGCTGCGAAGGCTGCTTCGAAGAAACGTATTTCTGAACTGTCTTCCGAAGAAAGAAGACAACGAATGGCAAAAAGAGCCATGGCTGAGCGTCGCAGACGCAAACAATAACAACTTAGAGCCACTGAAGAACCGTCTGACAAAGATACTACTCCTGCCTCTTCGTCTACTGACATTCTACAAAGTGAACAGCCTTTAACACCTCCCATGACCTCCATGGGAAAAAAAAGCAAAGGTTGACAAGGAGGCTGTGCGTATGCGCAAGAAGCGTGCGGAGGAGAGTTCTGAAGAAAGACAACTTCGCTTGGACAAGGAAAAGGCTGCTTTGAAGACAAGGGTTTCAAAAGAGTCTTTGGAAGGAAGGAACGATTAGCCAAAAAATCAATGGCTGTGCGTCAAAGACGCAAACAACAAGAGTTAATGCCTACAGGAGATCCATCTGATCCTCATACTGCTGCCACCTCTTCGTCTGACCCTCATACTGCTGCCACCTCTTCGTCTGATCCTCATAATGCTGCCACCTCTTCTTCTACTGTGTTAACTACAACTGAACAGCCTTTACCACATCACAAGGCCACATGTAAACGAAAACACTCTGCTGAGGAGACGCCATACAGCAAACAGTATAAAATTATGAGGCTTAAAAGGACAAGACAGATACGTCAAGATACGGAGTCTCCTACGTCTAAACAAGTCCGCTTGACCCATTTGGCTGCATCACGTCGTGACCTACGCAAAAGTTCTTCTTCCACTTCAACATTGCAAGAGGCAGAACGGAATATATATTCAACTTCTTCATTTATGGAATGTGTTGAATCTACGTCCCTTCCACGTCTCATCTACGTAGGATTACACAATAAAAATCTACGTTTGTTATCTACACCTCTCCTACATCCAATGGCATTTACTGATCACGATCATGCTATTCTAGAACATACCTGTGGTCCCATGAAGTTAATATGTGAACATTGTGAGGCTCGACATTTTACTGATGAACGCCCATCAGATAAACACTTTACTCTTTGTTGCCACAAGGGAAAAGTAAAGGTACCATTACCTCAATACCCGAAGGTCTTCCAACGCCTGCTGAAAGGAGAGAGTGAGTACAGTAAAAATTTGATGGAGAATATCAGGAGCATTAATAGTTCTTTTGCTTTTGCCTCCATGGGTGCCCATGTTTCTCCACCACCTGGACATGGTCCTTACTGTTTCCGTATTCATGGGCAAATTTATCATCGCACTGGAACACTCCATCCTGCTCAAGATCAACCTCCAGCATATGCACAACTGTACATTTTAGATACTGCAAGCGCTATAGAACAACGGCTACAGTCTCCAGAAAATGTTAAATGTCATCCTACTTTAATGAGTATCATTGCTCTTCAATTGGATAATATTAATCCCTTTGTTTCGGCCTACAAAATGCTACGTGACGTTGAATTAGAAGAACAACAGAAGGCAGTAGAACATGGCACCGTCAGGCCAAATATTATCATGGCCATTAAACAAGACAGACAGCAAGACCCTAGACGCTATAACAATCCTACTGTCAATGAAGTTGCTGTGGTCTTTGAAAATGCTGATGGAGAGCCACCATTCAATAGAGACATTTTAATTCATTTGAAACCTGATCCAAATAACCCCTTGGCCCCAAAAACACAGCAAGTCAGTATTCTACACAGCAATTTAGATGCATTACTCTATCCCTTATTTTTCCCTCATGGAGAACAAGGCTGGCATGAGGGACTCAAGCATCAAGGCCAAAGTCAACGCAGGGTTACACAGCTCCAGTATTATTGCTATTTGTTGTCTGTACGGAATCGGTTCAATCCTGTCCTGAATGGTGGCAAACTAACGCAGCAGTACTTAGTGGATGCGTATGTGAAAATCGAGGCAAATCGCTTAAATTTTATCCGTCAACACCAAAAGGATTTAAAAGTGGAGGATTATTGCGTACTCCAGGAACATCTCCAGAAAAAATCTATTGAGAAAGGTATTCCCATTGGCAAGACGGTCATTTTACCATCTTCCTTTGAGGGCAGTCCCAGAAACATGCAGCAACGCTATCAGGATGCCATGGCTATTGTGACTAAATTTGGACGACCGGATCTTTTTGTAACCATGACCTGTAATCCTAAATGGAGGGAGATTACAAACAATTTAGAGCCATGGCAGCGTGTGGAACATAGACCTGATTTAGTCGCCCGTGTCTTCAAAATTAAACTGGAAGCCCTATTAAAAGACATTAACACTGGATTATTTGGCAAAGTTTGTGCAATGGTTCATGTTATTGAATTCCAAAAGCGTGGCCTACCACACGCTCACATTTTGATCATTCTGGATAGCAAATCCAAACTAAGAACTGAGGTTGAAGTGGATAATATAGTTTGGGCGGAAATCCCTGATCCAGCAGAATACCCTGTGCTCCATCAAATTGTGATGCAACACATGATTCATGGACCCTATGGACAACACAACCCCAATTCTCCATGTATGGCTCTTGGAAAGTGTAAGAAAGGTTTTCCTAAAGATTTCCAAACAAAAACAGTCTTAGCTGAGGATGCATACCCTACTTATCAAAGAAAGGAAGGATCATCCTTTGAACACCATTCAAAGATGATTGATAATTCTTGGGTTGTTCCCTATAACCCTTTCCTACTATTAAAATACAAGTGTCTTATTAATGTTGAGGTATGTGCTTCCATTCAAAGTGTTAAATACCTATTCAAATATGTCTACAAAGGACATGATAAAGCCAATCTTGAAATTTGCCAAACCAATATCCACCATGATGAAACAAATCAATTCATGAATTCAAGATATGTGAGTGCACCGGAGGCAGCTTGGCGAATATTTGATTACCCGATGCATAGACAATCGCACTCCATTATGCGCCTTGCCGTACATCTCCCACATTCTCAACCACTTTATTTTCATGAGGATGACTCTGTTGACAACATCAGTTACACAATGCACAGAAAATCTACTCTTATGGCCTACTTTGAGCTGAATGAGAATGACCCGCATGCTCATGATTACTTATACCGCCAAATTCCAGAGCACTATGTTTGGAAAGAAGGTGCATGGGAAATTAGAAAGTGAGGAGGTTCTTCAGTGATTGGAAGAAAGTATACTGTCAGTATGAAAGAACAAGAACGGTACTATTTAAGGTTGTTGTTACTGCATGTCAAAGGAGCAACAAGTTTTGACAACATTAAGACTGTTAATGAAGTCACATACCCAACTTTTAAAGAGGCGGCATTAGCCCTTGGATTGCTCTTCGATGACAGTGTTTGGAGAAATACTTTATTGGATGCCTGTGTTCTCAACATGCCTGCACAGCTTCGTGATATGTTTGCATATATATGTATTTTTGGTCCTCCAGCTCATCCATTGGAGTTGTGGCAAGAATTTAAACAAGACTTTATCCAAGACTACTGCCATGCATATCACTCCAACACTGAGGAGTGTGAGAATTGTGAAGGATATGCTATGACTGATGTCCAAAATGTTCTAAAATTTCATGCCAAAACTTTTACTGATTTTAATCTACCACGACCAAAAAGAAAGCCACACATGGCCCCACAATACAACAAGGATGATGAGTTAAGAAGAGCTCAGCAAATGAAAGCTACTTTAAATGACCAACAACTTTTGGCCTATAATGCTATCAATCAAGCTTTACACGATAGAAGTGTACAAACTAAGTGCTTTTTCATCGATGGTCTAGGTGGCAGTGGGAAAACATATCTGTATGATTTATTAATTCATGAACTAAGAGGAGAAGGCGAAATTGTTTCACCTGCAGCCAGTACAGGGATTGCAGCTAACTTACTGCAAGGAGGAAGAACCATTAGTGATGGGCGAATCCTAAATTACTCGGAATCGCTTGACTCTAGCGAGTCCAAGCACAGGACTCGCTACTCGTTGCGAGTCTAGCGAGTCCAATGTTAATGAATGGGGAAGCGAGTAATAGCGAGTAGTGTGAGATTTACAAATCGCAGATGTGTCTCGGAAGCTTCACCCTGAAGCAATCGTAGTTTTGTCATTTATTTGCATTGGACTCGTTTACTTTGCAACTGTAATCGCTGGGGAACTCGCACAGATAAGAGTCCTGTCTGCTCAGTGTGCTGGCTGCCACAGCTCCAGGGTCCTAGAGCCCGCCTGCTGCCTGATGTAGCAGAACTGAGATTGTTCTCAGTCTGCTCATTCCCTGTGCATAGACATCTATATCTATGCACAGGGATGAGCAGAGAGGACATCGCGTTTTGGACTGCGTCGGACGGAAGAGGATTTTTTTTAATTAAAGATAGAGTCCCTAATGGCTTTTTTTTTATTTCTAATAAAAAATTTTCTCTGTGTTGTGTTTTTTTTTAAAACAATTTAATAGAAATTCATGGCGGTCATGTCTAATATTGGCGTGACCGCCATAAATTTCGGGCTTAGGGCCAGCTGATAATACAAAGCTGGCCCTAACCTCTTTATTACCCAGCGTGCCACCGCCACCAGGGCCGCTGGAAGAGCGGGGTTCAGCGCCAGAGGATGGCGCTTCAATGAACGCGCCATCTTCTGGGGCGGCTGCGGGCTGCAATTTGCAGCGGGGGGTGCCCAGACAGCTTGGGCATCCCTGCGCTGCGGATTCCATCCCCCAGCTGCTTAGCTGTACCTGGCTAGAAATAGAAATTGCGCAGAGCCCCACGCATTTTTTTTAAATTATTTCATGAAATTCTGAGATTCTGACTCTGACTCTGAGACTCTGACTCTGGGACTCTGACTCTGGGACTCTGACTCTGGGACTCTGACTCTGAGACTCTGACTCTGAGACTCTGACTCTGGCTCTGAGGGTGAGACTCTGACTCTGAGACTCTGACTCTGACTCTGAGACTCTGACTCTGAGACTCTGACTCTGAGACTCTGAGACTCTGACTCTGAGACTCTGGCTCTGACTCTGAAACTCTGACTCTGAGACTCTGACTCTGAGACTCTGACTCTGAGACTCTGACTCTGAGACTCTGACTCTGAGATCTGACTCTGACTCTGAGACTCTGACTCTGAGACTCTGACTCTGACTCTGAGACTCTGACTCTGAGACTCTGACTCAGAAACTCTGACTCAGAGACTCTGACTCTGAGACTCTGACTCTGGCTCTGAGGGTGAGACTCTGACTCTGAGACTGCTGACTCTGACTCTGAGACTCTGACTCTGAGACTCTGACTCTGAGACTCTGAGACTCTGACTCTGAGACTCTGGCTCTGACTCTGAAACTCTGACTCTGAGACTCTGACTCTGAGACTCTGACTCTGGACTCTGACTCTGAGACTCTGACTCTGAGACTCTGACTCTGACTCTGAGACTCTGACTCTGAGACTCTGACTCTGACTCTGAGACTCTGACTCTGAGACTCTGACTCAGAAACTCTGACTCAGAGACTCTGACTCTGAGACTCTGAACTCTGCTCTTGAGACTCTGACTCTGAGACTCTGACTCTGAGACTCTGAGACTCTGACTCTGAGACTCTGACTCTGAGACTCTGAGACTCTGACTCTGAGACTCTGACTCTGAGACTCTGACTCTGAGACTCTGACTCTGAGACTCTGACTCTGAGACTCTGACTCTGAGCTCTGACTCTGACTCGAGCTCTGACTCTGAGACTCTGACTCGAGACTCTGACTCGAGACTCTGACTCTGAGACTCTGACTCTGAGACTCTGAGTCTGAGACTCTGACTCTGACTCTGAGACTCTGACTCTGAGACTCTGACTCTGAGACTCTGATCTGAGACTCTGGAATCTGACTCTGAGACTCTGAGCTCTGACTCTGAGACTCTGACTCTGAAATTCATGAAATAATAAAAAAAAAATGCGTGGGGCTCCGCGCAATTTTTATGTCTAGCCAGGTACAGCTAAGCAGCTGGGGGCTGGAATCCGCAGCGCAGGGATGCCCAAGCTTTCTGGGCACCCCCCGCTGCAAATTGCAGCCCGCAGCCGCCCCAGAAGATGGCGCGTTCATTGAAGCGCCATCCTCTGGCGCTGAACCCCGCTCTTCCAGCGGCCCTGGTGGCGGTGGCACGCTGGGTAATAAAGGGGTTAATACCAGCTTTGTTATACAAGCTGGTATTAAGCCCGAGATTCTTAATGTCAGGCCACGTTTGACCCAGCCACTAAGAATCTCCAATAAAGGGTTAAAAAAACACAGAGAAAAATTTTTATTTGAAATAAAAAAAAAAGCCATTAGGGACTCCATCTTTAATTAAAAAAATCCTCTTCCGTCCGACGTAGTCCAAAACGCGATGTCCTCTCTGCTACATCCCCTGTGCATAGATATAGATGTCTATGCACAGGGAATGAGCAGACTGAGAACAATCTCAGCACTGCTACATCATCTCTGTGAGCAGGTGGGTTCTAGGACCCTGGAGCTGCACAGAGAAGACAGCTGGACTCGGCTCGCAATGTAACAGCAGTTATTTGCGAGTTTCCCTGCTATCACTGGCACAGTAGCCGAGTCTAATGCAAACAATGGCAATCCTAGTTTTGTCAGCGTTTGCCATTGTTTGCATTGGACTCGTGCGAGTAAACGCTGGGAAACTCGCAGAGTACCGAGTCCTGCGAGTCCCTTACTACTCGCCGAGTAACGAGTCCTAGCGAGTATATTCGCCCATCCCTAAGAACCATCCATTCGTTTTACGGAATACCAATTCCAATAAATGAAACATCCGTTTCCAGAATTAAAAATGATACAGATGCTGCACAACATTTGAAAAGTACCAAACTTTTCATTATTGACGAGTCCACTCTGTTATCTAAATATGCATTGCATGTGATAGATCAACTTTTACGGGATGTCATGACAACAGATATCTCCAAGAAAAATACAACACCTTTTGGAGGGAAAGTCATTGTTCTGGGAGGAGACTTTCGACAGTGTCTGCCTATTATCCCTAATGGTACAAGAACTGACATTATAGAGAGTTGTATTAAATACTCACGACAATGGCAGCTTTTCACTCAATTGCCACTCTTCAACAACATGCGTTCCATTGATCCTGATTATAGCAGTTGGTTACTTCAACTGGGAAATGGTAAATTGTCCAATGATTTCAATCTTGGAGATGATATCATTGAAATCCCACAAGACATGATCTGCACTTGCTCACTCATACTTGCTATATTTGGTGAAAACATTCTCATTGATGTACATAACAATGAAAGCATTCGAATTGCTGCATCACATGCCATTCTTTGCCCTAAAAATGACCATGTGGATATGGTGAACTCTAAGGTTATGGATTGCATTGCTGGTGAATACACTGAATACATTAGTGATGATTCCATTGATCCTGATGAGACTGAAGATCCAGACCAATATCCAGTCGAATTTTTAAATTCACTCACACCAACGGGAATGCCTTCTCATCGCCTCAAATTAAAAATCGGTACCATTGTCATGCTTTTGCGCAACTTTAACAGCAGAAAAGGTCTTTGCAATGGGACTCGCTTGATTGTCATCGCTTTGTTTGACAATATGATTCAAGCAAAAGTCATTACTGGGTCTGCAGAAGGAAATGTGATGTTTATTCCAAGGATTGATTTATCTCCATCAGAGACTGGCTTACCTTTCAAGTTAAGACGTCGACAATTTCCCGTGAAGCCTGCTTTTGCCATGACCATCAACAAATCCCAAGGCCAAACACTGGAGAAAGTAGGGATTTTTTTGCCAGAACCCGTTTTTGGACATGGACAGTTATATGTGGCTTTTTCACGAGTGAAAAGACGATGCAATGTTAAGGTGAAAGTGCTGGATACACCCATTCAAGCCAAATTGCTGCCCAATAGTGAAAAACTCTTTACTAAAAATATTGTCTATAAGAATATTTTATTTTAAATTCTTTAGATACATATTAGATTTAGATACATAGTTACTTTCTAATTAAACACAAATATTACAATAAATTACCGTATTTTTCGCTTTATAAGACGCACCTGATTATAGAACGCACCCCCAAATTTGGTGAAGGAAAAGAGAAAAAAAATTATTTTTAATGTTAAACGGGGTCCATCTTATAATGCCAGTGTCCATCTTACAATCACTTTATATGTACCCTATTCTGGTATATTTGTCTCCATTCTGGTATATGTGCCCCCTCCTAATATATGGTCCCCCACCTGGTATCCATGCCCCCATCCTGGTATGTGTCCACCTCCTGATATATGCCCCCCCTTCTAATATATGGTCCCCTCCTGGTATCCATGCCCCAATCCTGGTATGTGTCCACCTCCTGATATATGTCCCCCCTCCTAATATATGGTCCCCTCCTGGTATCCATGCCCCAATCCTTGTTTCTGTTCCCCCTCCTCATAAATGTCCCAAAATGGGGGACATGCATCCTGCTACATAGCCCCCCAACTCTTACCGGTGTTGCTCTGGGGCCATGGAGGTTCGGTCCTAAGCATGGGGTTGCGCGGGTGCCACAGATGTTGGGGCTAAGGAAGAGGCTGAGGGGGTGCCACGGTGGTTGGGAGCCAAGGCACAAGCTGTGGGGGTGTTGCGCCGGTCTCCGGTGGGCGCCGCCATTATTATTTACCAGCATGCATTGCCGGTCTGGCAATGCACGCTCTAGTGTCCAGAATTGTCTGCGAATCGCAGTCTGCGCATGCGCCGCGGCCATTTTATTGAAGACTGGAAAACAGTACTGGAGTACATAGAAATGGCCGCGGCGCATGCGCAGACCCCATCCGCGGCCATTTACAGACACAAGAGCATGCATTGCAAGACCGGCAATGCATGCTGGTAAATAATAATGGCGGCGCCCACCGGAGACCGGCGCAACACCCCCACAGCTTGTGCCTTGGACCCCAACCTCCTCCAACAACCGCATCAGGCACCTCCGATCCATCCCATCCCACATCCCCCCTAGGTAATATTTTTTTTTTTTACATTTTTTTTTATATTCTCTTTTTAAGACGCACCCCCGTTCTCCCCCCAGTTTTGGGGGAACAAAAGTGCGTCTTAAAAAGCGAAAAATACGGTAGTTTGGCCATAGATGTATAGGAATAAAAAAAAACAAAAATACCAAAAAAATTAGTTTAGTTATAGATAAAGACATTATAATTAGTTATTAGATATAAAATAGTCATTTAAGATATATAGTCGTTAGTGTTCGTTTTCACTAAAAATATAGTGTATAAAAATATTTTACTTTAAATTCTTTAGATACATATTAGATTTAGATACATAGTTACTTTCTAATTAAGCACAAATATTACAATAAATTAGTTTAGCCATGGATGTATAGGAATAAAAAAAAAAAAGTACAAAAAAAGTAGTTTAGCAATAGATGTATAGGAATAGAAAAAAACAAAATACCAAAAAAATTAGTTTAGTTATAGATAAAGACTAGTGATGAGCGAGTACTAAAATGCTCGGGTGCTCGAAGCTCGGGCCGAGCATCCCAAGATACTCGTGTACTCGGCCCGAGTAACGAGCCCAATGTTATCCTATGGGAGACACGAGTATTTTTATGAAATGACTGCCGGCAGCATGGAAAAACCCTAAAAATGTCACAAAAGTCTCAGAAGAGTGCTGAAATGACATGGCAACACCATGGGGAAGACCCCTGGAAGCATTTCTCACTCAAAAGTCACAGCTGTGAACAATGTTGTCCGAGTTTCACGCCAATTTTACGGAGTCTCCAGAAAACCTTCCAAAATGACACGAAAATGAATATTTAGGGTGGAAATGTTAAGGGCACATAACCAATAGTGATATACAGCTGGTGTATGTCACTTTTTGTGATTACATGAAAGATTTTACGTGAAAACATTGTGCGGCACTCCGATGACCCTGACAAGAGACGTACATGAAGCCCTGTCTTGAAATAATGTGCCCATTTTGAGGAACTGGGTCTATTGTAGTATCTTCCTTTGCAAGGGCAGTCCAAAATTGGGAGGTTCACCAATGCCCCTGGATACAGACATGCAGGATGGCCTGTAAACAAGAACTGGGTGTATAGTAGTATAGCCCTTTGGCCAGGGCAGCCAAAAATTGGAAGGTTCAACAATGATGACCCATGCATACAGACATGTAGTAGGGCCTGTAACCCTCAAGTGGGTGTATTTTAGTATAGCTCTTTGGTCAGGGCAGCCAAAAATTGGGAGGCTCCTCTTTGTCCCTGGATAGAGACGTGCAGGAGGGCCTGTAAACAAGAACTGGGTGTATTCTAGTATAGCCCTTTGGTCAGGGCAGCCAAAAATTGGGAGGCTCCTCTTTGTCCCTGGATAGAGACGTGCAGGAGGGCCTGTAACCCTCAAGTGGGTGTATTGTAGTATAGCCCTTTGGTCAGGGCAGTCATAAATTGGAAGGTTCAACAATGACCCATGCATACAGACATGTAGTAGGGCCTGTAACCCTCAAGTGGGTGTATTTTAGTATAGCCCTTTGATCAGGGCAGCCAAAAATTGGGAGGCTCCTCTTTGTCCCTGGATAGAGACGTGCAGGAGGGCCTGTAAACAAGAACTGGGTGTATTCTAGTATAGCCCTTTGGTCAGGGCAGCCAAAAATTGGGAGGCTCCTCTTTGTCCCTGGATAGAGACGTGCAGGAGGGCCTGTAACCCTCAAGTGGGTGTATTGTAGTATAGCCCTTTGGTCAGGGCAGTCATAAATTGGGAGGTTCCTCTTTGTCCCTGGATAGAGACGTGCAGGAGGGCCTCAAAACATTTTTCCCATTGAAAAGGAGCGGGTCTCCTGTCGTTGTAATGCCCATTCTAAAAGAATGGGCAAAAAAATTTACCACTGCGGGTGGACCTCAAACAACAGCCTAACTATTGTAACGGTCATTATGGTGTCACATGAGGAGAAGGAGGAGCAGTCCAGCGATTAGCCAAAGTCCTGAAGTGTGTACCCATGGGTGAGTGGAGGTACATGGCAAATTCACATAACAAAATTTTAATTCAGTTGTCATTTGCTGGTGGTGTGGTGAAGTCTGGCCCAATCCAACCCTTGTTCATCTTGATCAGAGTCAGCCTGTCAGCATTTTCAGTTGACAGGCGGGTGCGTTTATCAGTGATGATTCCACCTGCAGCACTGAAAACACGCTCTGATAAAACGCTAGTGGCAGGGCAGGCCAGGACTTCCAAGGCGTAGAGAGCCAATTCATGCCACGTGTCCAGCTTGGAGACCCAATAATTGAAAGGCACAGAGGAATCTCGCAGTACAGTTGTTCGATCTGCAAGGTACTCCTTCAGCATCTGCCCAAACTTAGCATTTCTGGTGGCACTACCCCGCACCTCAGGGGCTGTGGTATGTGAGGGGCTGAGAAAACTGTCCCACATCGTAAAGACAGTTCCCCTACCTCTGGCTGATTGCACTTGTGCCCCTCTCGGCCGTACCCCTTGGTTGTCCACCGGATCCTGACCTATGCCGCTAGCGTTTTGTGAGGGGAATGATTTGCCTACTTCCGTGACTATGGCCCTGTGGAACTGCTGCATTTTGGCTGACCTCTCCGCCTCAGGAATGAGAGACATAAAGTTCTCCTTGTAGCAAGGGTCTAACAGTGTTGCCAACCAGTACTGATTGTTGGCCAAGAAGTTCTGAACGCGAGGGTCACGAGACAGGCAGCTTACCATAAAGTCAGCCATGTGCGCCAGACTCTTAACAGCCATCACTTCAGTATCCAGACCAACACGATGACTGAACATGCTGTCCTCCTCCTCCTCATCTCCCCTGTCCTCTGGCCAGCCACGCTGAATCGAGGTATGACTGGTGTGCATGTCATATCCTCAATTTGGCCAGAGAGTTGCTCCATGTCTTCATCCTCCTCCTCCTCGTCATAGTCCTCCACTGCACGTTGTGATGAGATGAGGCTGGGCTGTGTGTTTTCACCCACACCCACTACTGTGTCTTGTTCCAAGTCATCGCGCTCGGCCTGCAATGCATCCTCTTTGATTTTCAGCAGAGACTGTTTTATAAGGCAGAGTAGTGGTATGGTGACGCTAATAATGGCGTCATCGCCGCTCACCATCTTGGTGGAGTCCTCAAAGTTTTGGAGGACGGTACATAGGTCCGACATCCATCTCCACTCCTCAGGTGTTATGTGTGGGTTTGACCCATTTCCCGACGGCTTAGGTGATGCAGGTAGTCCACAACTGCCCTCTTCTGCTCACATATCCTGACCAACATGTGCAGAGTTGAATTCCAACGCGTGGGGACATCACACGCCAGTCTGTGGGCCGGAAGACGCAAACGGCGCTGAAAGCCGGCGAAAATGTGCAGACAGACGGCGAACCTTTGCCAGCAGTTCAGACACCTCTGGGTATGACTTCACAAACCTCTGAACCACCAGGTTGAGCACATGGGCCACGCATGGAACATGCGTCAGCTGGCCTCGCCTCAAAGCTGCCACCAGGTTCCGGCCATTGTCACACACGACCTTTCCTGGCTTTAGGTTCAGAGGTGTGAGCCAGTGATCTGCCTGCTGTTTCAGAGCTGTCCACACCTCTTCTGCATTGTGGGGTTTGTCACCTATGCAGACTAGCTTCAGCACAGCCTGTTGCCGCTTTGCAGAGGCAGTGCTGCAGTGCTTCCAGCTTGGGACTGGTGTGGAGGGCACAGTGGATGAGGATGCGCAGGAGGAGGAGGCTGAGGAGCATGACATTCCGGAGCTGTAGAGTGTTGGTGAAACCCTGACACAGGTAGGGCCTGCTATCCTTGGTGTGGGAAGGACGTGTTCCGTCCCTCGCTCAGACTGGGTCCCAGCCTCCACAATATTAATCCAGTGTGCCGTCAAGGAGATGTAGCGGCCTTGCCCACAAGCACTTGTCCACGTGTCTGTGGTTAGGTGGACTTTGGCTGAAACAGCGTTGTTCAGGGCATGTGTGATGCTGTTGGACACGTGGTTATGCAATGCGGGGACGGCACATCTGGAGAAATAGTGGTGGCTGGGGACCGAGTAACGTGGGACAGCAGCTGCCATCAGGTCACGGAATGCTTCCGTCTCCACCAGCCGGAAAGGCAACATTTCTAGCGCTATGAGTCGCGAAATGTGATCATTTAGGACTGTGGCATGTGGGGCGTTGGCAGCGTATTTGCGCCTGCGTTCAAATGTTTGCTGAATGGATAATTGAACGCTGCACTGGAACAAGGACGTGCTTGATGGTGGTGTAATTTGTGCGTGGCCAACTTCAGGTGCAGGGCAGGAGGCTTGTTCGCGGCCAGCATGGACAGGGGATTGGCTCGCACGCACAACAGGCGAAGAGTAGCAGTGACATCAGCAAGCACCACTCCTCGACTCTGTTGTACTTCCCACAAAGTCGGGTGCTTGGCTGACATGTGCCTGATCATGCTGGTGGTGGTCAGGCTGCTAGTTTTCGTACCCCTGCTGATACTGGCATGGCAGGTGTGGCAAATGGCCTTTTTAGAGTCTTCTGGAGCCAACTTAAAAAAACTCCCAGACTCGTGAAGACCGAACATTTGCACAGGCACCTTGAGTCGTGTTGTTGTTCCGGGGAACGGTTGCCTGCCTTCTGCCTGCGGACACGACCCTGCTTCGTACTGCCTATTGGGATGCTACGCCTCCCTCCCCCTGTGCACTGCTGGCCTCGCTCTGCATATCCTCCTGCCATGTTGGGTCAGCTACTGGATCATCCACCACGTCGTCTTCCTCTTCCGCACCCTGATCCTCCTCCTGACTTCCTGGCAATTGTGTCTCATCATGGTCCACCCCTTGTTGAGACACTTTGGCAACGTTACGTTCGTGAGAACGTGGCTGCTCAAATATTTGGGCATCTGTACATACCATCTCCTCAGCACCCACTTCAAGAGGAGGTTGCGACAGGCCAGATTCTGCGAATGGAAACGTGAACAGCTCTTCCGAGTGTCCTACTGTGGGATCAGTAATGTCCGTGGACGTGTACTCGGCCTGGTGGTAGGACGGAGGATCAGGTTGGGAAATGTGCGGTGCAGTATCACGGCTACTGACACTTGACCGTGTGGAAGACAGGGTGTTTGTGGAGGTGCCTATCTGACTTGAAGCATTATCCGCTATCCAAGTAACAACCTGTTAACACTGCTCTTGCTTCAACAGCGGTGTACTGCTGCGGGCTCCAAGAATTTGGGACAGGACGTGCGAGCGAGGAGATGTGGCCCTTTGTGGTTGCGAAATTAGTGCTTGCACACGACCTCGGCCTCTGGCTGCATCACCATCACGTCCACTTCCTTGTTCCTTGCCAACGCCCTTGCCAACGCACTTGCGCATTTTGCCTGTATACTGCGACAATTGTCTGGTGACTGGAGAGGTCACAGGAGATTAGGATTTTAGTCCCTAACCTGTATCAAGGTATGACGTACACCAGTCTGGAGACTGTTCAGATCACAAGAGATTAGGATTTTAGTTCCCTAACCTGTATCAAGGTATGACGTACACCAGTCTGGTGACTGTTCAGATCACAAGAGATTAGGATTTTAGTACCCTAACCTGTATCAAGGTATGACGTACAACAGTCTGGTGACTTGAATGGTTTTAGGAGAGGATTTTAGTCCCTCACCTGTATCAAGGTATGACGTACAACAGTCTGGTGACTGTAATGCTTTCAGGAGAGGATTTTAGTCCCTAACCTGCATCAAGGTTTGACGTACAACAGTCTGGTGACTTGAATGGTTTTAGGAGAGGATTTTAGTCCCTCACCTGTATCAAGGTATGACGTACAACAGTCTGGTGACTGTAATGCTTTCAGGAGAGGATTTTAGTCCCTAACCTGTATCAAGGTATGACGTACACCAGTCTGGTGACTGTTCAGATCAGAAGAGATTAGGATTTTAGTTCCCTAACCTGTATCAAGGTATGACGTACACCAGTCTGGTGACTGTAATGCTTTCAGGAGAGGACTTTAGTCCCTAACCTGTATCAAGGTATGATGTACAACAGTCTGGTGACTGTAATGCTTTCAGGAGAGGATTTTAGTCCCTAACCTGTATCAAGGTATGACGTACAACAGTCTGGTGACTGTAATGCTTTCAGGAGAGGATTTTAGTCCCTAACCTGTATCAATGTATGACGTACACCAGTCTGGTGACTGTTCAGATCACAAGAGATTAGGATTTTAGTTCCCTAACCTGTATCAAGGTATGACGTACAACAGTCTGGTGACTGTAATGCTTTCAGGAGAGGATTTTAGTCCCTAACCTGTATCAAGGTATGATGTACAACAGTCTGGTGACTGTAATGCTTTCAGGAGAGGATTTTAGTCCCTAACCTGTATCAAGGTATGACGTACACCAGTCTGGTGACTGTTCAGATTACAAGAGATTAGGATTTTAGTTCCCTAACCTGTATCAAGGTATGACGTACACCAGTCTGGAGACTGTTCAGATCACAAGAGATTAGGATTTTAGTTCCCTAACCTGTATCAAGGTATGACGTACACCAGTCTGGTGACTGTTCAGATCACAAGAGATTAGGATTTTAGTTCCCTAACCTGTATCAAGGTATGACGTACAACAGTCTGGTGAGTTGAATGGTTTTAGGAGAGGATTTTAGTCCCTCACCTGTATCAAGGTATGACGTACAACAGTCTGGTGACTGTAATGCTTTCAGGAGAGGATTTTAGTCCCTAACCTGTATCAAGGTATGACGTACAACAGTCTGGTGACTTGAATGGTTTTAGGAGAGGATTTTAGTCCCTCACCTGTATCAAGGTATGACGTACAACAGTCTGGTGACTGTAATGCTTTCAGGAGAGGATTTTAGTCCCTAACCTGTATCAAGGTATGACGTACACCAGTCTGGTGACTGTAATGCTTTCAGGAGAGGATTTTAGTCCCTAACCTGTATCAAGGTATGACGTACAACAGTCTGGTGACTGTAATGCTTTCAGGAGAGGATTTTAGTCCCTAACCTGTATTAAGGTAGCACGTACACCTGGCTGGTGACTGTAATGGTTTCAGGAGAGGATTTTAGTCCCTAACCTGTATTAAGGTAGTACGTACACCTGTCTGGTGACTTTAATGGTGTCAGGAGAGGATTTTAGTCCCTAACCTGTATTAAGGTAGTACGTACACCTGTCTGGTGACTGTAATGATTTCAGGAGAGGATTTTAGTCCCTAACCTGTTGTAAGGTAGCGCCCCAGGGGAGGGGTTGAACACGGGGAAAACGACAGCAGCGACTACAATTCAACGTAACATAACCAGCGGATTTATTAATTTCTGTCATAAACCGCTTTCAACACATAAACCATAACACTGTATTTCCATTTTCACATATAATATGCATATCCTTACATTGCATTATATGACATTCCCATATGACATTACATTACAGGACATTCACATACGTTTTCCCCAGAACATCAAGGCGTCACCCACCGACCCTTGCAGACCTCAGTCTGGTTCTAAAGACGGCTATCACCGTCTATCACCCTGACAGGGATCATTCCCCATCCTATTGCACACGAGTCATCACACATGGCACTTTTTCATAAACCATTATGACTCATGCATGACACAGCATTCATGGCATTTTTACATACACCAATATGCTACACACTCAGGGCCCACAATAGTACCAGGAGCCCTGTCACTCAGTACACACAAGACCACCTGGCCCTTGAGCCGTCCTCGGTCCTGGACACTGGCTGGCATGCACACATCAGGTGCACTAGCATGGAGCTGGCAGGCTCCCATCACTTCCAGCACGTCTTCACATGGCAGTGGTCTTGGCTTCTCTGATTCCCATCGTCCTCTCTCACTCAGACACCTGGCAGGTTCTTATCCAGGCTGCCTCTCACAGCTGCAATCCAGTGAGTCAATCAGCACATCTTCACTCACACACAGACCTGAGATGTGATTAACCCCCTGTGCACAATTCAGGTTTAGCCCAGCAAAGCACTCATACACAGGTTCAGACACTGCCGCTCATTAGGCTCATGAATATCGCAGATCTTCAGCACTCACACTCAGCTGTTCACTCAGCGCATGAAAACACTTCAGCTGTTAACCCCCTGTACACCGGACAGGTTTCACACAGCACACACAATCAGGAAAACCAGCCCATGTGAACAGAGACCTGCATTGATAACCGGTGTGATGCACCCGGCCAGGGGCCACATCACCACACTGTATTAAGGTAGTACATACACCAGTCTGGTGACTTTAATGGTTTCAGGAGAGGATTTAGTCCCTAACCTGTATTAAGGTAGCACGTACACCTGTCTGGTGACTGTAATGGTTTCAGGAGAGGATTTTAGTCCCTAACCTGTATTAAGGTAGTACGTACACCTGTCTGGTGACTGTAATGGTGTCAGGAGAGGATTTTAGTCCCTAACCTGTATTAAGGTAGTACGTACACCCGTCTGGTGACTAATGGTTTCAGGAGAGGATTTTAGTCCCTAACCTATATTAAGGTAGTACGTACACCTGTCTGGTGACTGTAATGCTTTCAGGAAAGGATTTTAGTCCCTAACCTGTATTAAGGTAGTACGTACACCTGTCTGGTGACTGTAACGGTGTCAGGAGAGGATTTTAGTCCCTAACCTGTATTAAGGTAGTACGTACACCAGTCTGGTGACTGTAATGGTTTCAGGAGAGGATTTTAGTCCCTAACCTGTATTAAGGTAGTACGTACACCTGTCTGGTGACTGTAATGCTTTCAGGAGAGGATTTTAGTCCCTAACCTGTATTAAGGTAGTACGTACACCTGTCTGGTGACTGTAACGGTGTCAGGAGAGGATTTTAGTCCCTAACCTGTATTAAGGTAGTACGTACACCAGTCTGGTGACTGTAATGGTGTCAGGAGAGGATTTTAGTCCCTAACCTGTATTAAGGTAGTACGTACACCTGTCTGGTGACTGTAACGGTGTCAGGAGAGGATTTTAGTCCCTAACCTGTATTAAGGTAGTACGTACACCTGTCTGGTGACTGTAATGGTGTCAGGAGAGGATTTTAGTCCCTAACCTGTATTAAGGTAGTACGTACACCTGTCTGGTGACTGTAACGGTGTCAGGAGAGGATTTTAGTCCCTAACCTGTATTAAGGTAGTACGTACACCAGTCTGGTGACTGTAATGGTTTCAGGAGAGGATTTTAGTCCCTAACCTGTATTAAGGTAATAAGTTCAAGAGTGTGGTAACTCTAATGGTCACAGAAAAGCTTGGATTCCGATCTGTATCACCCTGCCTATATCCTCCTAGATTAGTCCTGAGAAGGACTGTTCTGGTCACTGGAAAGCTTGGACTCCGATCTGGATCACCCTGCCTATATCCTCCTAGATTAGTCATGAGAAGGACTGTTGTGGTCAGCAGCAGTTTGCAGCCCTGCTCTGGATCTACCTCTAAGGGCCGCAAATCTGTCCCTAAGCAGCAGCAGACACTCTCCCTACACTCACTGTCTGGATGGCTGTGTGCCGAGCACAGCGCGCCGGGAGTTATAAAGGCTCGCTGACGCTGTCCAGGCCGGCCAATCACTGCTATGCCACAACTAACAGGGCTGTGGCATTGCAGTGGTCTGCCAGCCAATCCCTGCGCGTGGGCTGGCTCTCAAAAGAGCGCCAACATGCAGAGATGACGACCACGAGCACAGCACGAGTATCGCGAGATTACTCGGTGCTCGGCGAGTAGCCTGAGTACAGTGATACTCGTGCAAGTACCGAGTAGTGGCGAGCATGCTCACTCATCACTAATAAAGACATTATAATTACTTATTAGATATAAAATAGTCATTTAAGATATATAGTCGTTAGTTTTAGTTTTCACTAAAAATATAGTGTATAAAAATATTTTACTTTAAATTCTTTAGATACATATTAGATTTAGATACATAGTTACTTTCTAATTAAACACAAATATTACAATAAATTAGTTTAGCCATAGATGTATAGGAATAAAAAAAAAAAAATACAAAAAAATTAGTTTAGCCATTTAGCTGCTAGGGCCGGCGTCAGCACCCGGCGTATTCGGGCAGTTCCGGGGCCCAGGCGTGACTGGGGGGCCCACCACCGCCGCCCACCCTCATCGCGCCGGTATTATTGTTTATTCTTACCGGTACGGTGCTTACTCAGAAGCTGGCCGCCAGCCCCCGCTCCGCCCCCGCATCCAGCCGTCACTTCCCCTGTCTTTGTGTTCCACACTGTGGAACACATAGAAGAGGCGCCCCCCGCTCCGCCCCTTCACTTCCTCTTCTTTTGCTGTCAACGCATAGAAGAGGAGTAAGGGCCCTTTCACATCAGCGTTTTTTTCAAATCGCGGCAGATGCGGTGAAAAAACCACATCTGCCGCGATTACCGCATACCGGCTGCACTTGCGGCACGGTTGCGGCGCGGTTGCGGTAAACGTCATACAAGGTATAGGCGGACTTACCGCACCTGCCGCAAGTTCGCCTATACCTTGTATGGCGTTTACCGCAACCGCGCCGCAACCATGCCGCAAGTGCAGCCGGTATGCGGTAATCACGGCAGATGCGTTTTTTTCACCGCATCTGCCGCGATTTGAAAAAAACGCTGATGTGAAAGGGCCCTAAGACACCAGCCAGACAGAGATGAGTATGGCTGGGGTCCAGGGTGGGCCAGTCATCAGCACCCGGGTAGAGCAGAATCTCCTGCAAGCCCCAGACTCGCTCACATTAGGGGCCACACACACAGCAGTGCTGACATGAGCACTGCGGGCAAACAGGTCACCAGCCCCCTGCAGGGGGTGAGTATCCCCAGCACTACAAGCCCCAGCATGCAGTGGGCAGTAGTAGAAGCAGAGGAGCTACTAGTGGTGCAGTGTGGGACCCCTATGTCAGAACTGCTGCGAGTTGTAGTCCACCACGTTCTCAGTCCTCATATGCTCCTTTATCTAATATCATCATCCCCCAGGAAGTTGTGTAATGGAGAAGTTGTGAACCCTGCACCCCCCCATAGTGTCTGTGCCACCTGTATGATCAGAGCCATCACTGCAGCTGTATCTGAGCACTGTATGGCGCTGCCTTTGTTTTTGCCTCCATATAATTTGGATTATATTGTGTTCATTATAAACGGCATTTTGTAGATCCTGTGTTAGTGCATGCTTGGGTTAGGATATGGTCCTGTTATCCATCATCTTGGTATTTAGGATTTTACGTTCCTGCTATGTAGTGCTGGTGTTTGGCACTGTATGGGACTATTACCGTATGTAAGCATTGGGGATGTTAGTGCTGTTTATTAGGATAGTGTATTGTAATGTTCCGTAATGCAAAGTTTACTGTATGGTGCTATTACATAGGCTGTATGTGGTATATTGTACCAGCTGTGTGCTGTACTGCAATAAGCCACCATTTGTCTGAACCTTTTATCATATAGCATTCTATAAGCTGTGTATGGCGGTATTGTAAGATGTATGTGTTAGTATTCTACCATCCCTGCATGGTACTGTAATTGCCCTCAAGCTTAAAGGCACAGTCATTTGCTCACGGTTTGGCAGCATTATATACAGTATGCAGACAGTATAGCAGTACATGTTGTATATGGCAGAATTTGTTAGTATACAGCATTTCTCCATACAGAGCTCGGCGGTCTGATTTTCTCCTATCTGTCTTCACACACTATTCTGTTTACGTTTCCCATCGGTTGCGTGTAATGAGGCGCTCATCCATTCATTGCCGGCCATAAGAGAGGAAACTTTCTCAGGCCCCCTGTGCACTTCTCACCTTGCAGGGGCCGCTGAGCACTGCCCCCCTTCCCCCCCCCCACACCCAGTGTGAATGGGGAAGAGAGAGTGTGAACGGGGCGGAGAGAGTGTGTGAACGGGGCGGAGAGAGAGAGAGTGTGTGAACGGGGCGGAGAGAGAGAGAGTGTGAACGGGGCGGAGAGAGAGAGTGTGTGAACGGGCGGAGAGAGAGAGTGTGTGAACGGGGCGGAAGAGAGAGTGTGTGAACTGGGCGGAGAGAGAGAGTGTGTGAACGGGGTGGAGAGAGAGAGTGTGTGAACGGGGTGGAGAGAGAGAGAGAGTGTGAACGGGGCGGAGAGAGAGAGAGTGTGTGTGAACGGGGCGGAGAGAGAGAGAGTGTGTGTGTGAACGGGGCGGAGAGAGAGAGAGTGTGTGTGTGAACGGGGCGGAGAGAGAGAGACTGTGTGTGAACGGGGCAGAGAGAGAGAGTGTGTGTGTGAACGGGGCGGAGAGAGAGAGTGTGTTGTGTGAACGGGGCGGAGAGAGAGTGTGTGTGTGTGAACGGGGCAGAGAGCGAGCGACAGCGTATTGTAGAGAGGACTGTGCACAGGTAAAGACATACACAGAGAGGGTGAGAGAGTGTGTGAACGGGGAGAGAGAGAGCGTGTGTGAACGGGGACGTGAAGAGAGAGAGAGAGTTGTGAACGGGGCGGAGAGAGAGAGAGTGTGTGTGAACGGGGCGGAGAGAGAGAGAGTGTGTGTGAACGGGCGGAGAAGAGAGAGGAGATGTGTGTGTGAACGGGGCGGAGAGAGAGAGAGTGTGTGTGAACGGGGCGAGAGAGAGAGTGGTGTGTGTGAACGGGGCGGAGAGAGAGAGATGTGTTGTGAACGGGGCAGAGAGCGAGGACAGGTGATGTAGGAGAGAGGCACAGGTGAGATACCAGAGAGGGGAAGGCATGGGGTGACAGGCACAGGTGGAGAGACAAACACGTGGGGGGAAAGACAGCAAACGGGGGGAAAGAGAGCATAAGAGGGATTATATCTGTGGGGGAGATTTTATATATATTACAGTCTGCAACTTTTACAATATGATATATTTACACATTGAGCAGTATATGTTAAAAGGGGCCCACTAAGACTCTTTCACCCGGGCCCACAAAAACCTGAAGCCGGCCTAAGACCTACCTTCCGGCGGCCGGGCACATTGCCAGAGACCGCAGTGCACGGCCGGCAGCTGCATTGTTTGGCTGCCAGCCCTGACAGCGTGTATGCTGTGAGGAGCAGAGAGAGCACTGTCTGCAGCAGGGACTTCCTCACACAGCAGGCAGTGCCAAAGCGAGGATGAGGTGTGTGGGCGAGGACAACACGTGGTGAAGTCCTGCATCCCACATGAAGAGGAGCAGACAGAGCTGCAGCAACAGTGTGGAAGTAGATGAGGTATGTGTGCCCCCCAGCAACAGCTGCAGCAATCAGTGTGCCTCCCCCAGCAGCAGCCATATGTCTCCCCCTTGGCACCAGCAATATGTGCCCCCCCCTTAGCAGCAACATCACTGTGCTCCTTCAGCTGCAGCAATAAACAATATGTGTGCCCCCAAGAAGAAGCTGCAGCAATCAGTGTGCCTCCCCCAGCAGCAGCCAATGTCTCTCCCTTAGCACCAGCAATATGTGTCCCCCGTAGCAGCAACATTTAGTGTGCTGTCCCCCCAGCAGCAACAATATGTGTGTGTACCCGTGCAACATGGAGGGGGTCCGTCCCGTGCAGCACGCAGGGGGTCCCGTGCAGCACGGAGGGGGTCATGTGGTGGTATATACAATACAGTGGTGGTATTACTATGTGGAGGGCACAGTGGTGACATTAATATGTGGGGCAGTAAGAGGAGCGCTGTTTTTGTACCACGCAGCATGTGCAGTAATAGGGACAGCAGCAATGGCTCAGTATTGGGAGATCAGTAGGATGAGGAGTTTGTCCAGTTTGGGAATAGATCGGGCTGGAAATGTGAGATGTCAGATGTGTCTTTGTTGTAATCTGTGTAGATGGATGGAGAAGTTGCCATGTCCGTCTGGGGACCTAGAATGGGGGAACATGGGGGCCCAAGACGTTATTACTATATGGGGGCCAGCATGAGGAACATACATTATTGGTTTATGGTGGGAAGTAGGGACATATTTAATGTAGGGGCCAATCAGGCGACATTATTACTGCTGTATAATTTACTTTTCCATGAGGGGAACCAAAGGGAGGCCTTGTTACTGTGCGAGGAGGCACGATGTCGTTTGATGTAGTGTAGAAATCTTGGGAAAAGTGTGGAATGTGCTATGGAAGTGATCAGTTTTATACAGTAGATAACTGTGTTATTTTCTGCAGAGATGAGTCCTGGCTAGAAGATGAATGACTTCACCAAGATACATCTCTGGTGAGTAGGTGTATTGCCTATCCACGCACACTATACACTATATACAGAGTTCCTGTGTATAATGTCACTGGTGTTCTCTGCATCACCTGTACACTGACACTATATACTGAGCTCCTGTGTATAATGTCACTGGGGATCTCTGCATCACCTGTACACTGACACTATATACTGAGCTCCTGTGTATAATGTCACTGGTGTTCTCTGCATCACCTGTACACTGACACTATATACAGAGTTTCTGTGTATAATGTCACTGATAATCACTGTATTTACACTGACCAAATATACAGAGCTTTTTTTAATCTTCATTATTGTAGTAGTATTGGTCACTATTCACAATGAAGAAGAAACAGCTGGGCACCACAGAGTACTGACATGTAGTAGTGGGTCTGGCACCAAACTTGTGGTTTATCAGGTAAGAGGAGAGGGGAAGGAGCAGACGACGGCAAACCATTTTGAGCTGGGCGGTGCTTCTATGGGTTGACCGGATTTTATTGGTCACTATGTAGTGGCTTTATGTGCTCTGGTCATGACGTTGTGTATTTGTCCCTTGAATGTGGAATTATTCAATTACAATATGTCGGTTATATGTGGTCTTATCATGGTGTGGCAGTATTTATACCTTGCACGTGGTAGTACTTGATCACAGTTTAGTAGTAAGGCTACCTTCACACTACGATTTTGAAGGGAGCCGATGCTGTCCAATAAATTCGGACAGCATCGGCTCCCTTCTGATGCCTTGAATCGGATGCCAAATAGGCATTCGATTCCGGCATTAAATCGTAGCCTCCGGGCAAAAAAAAAAAGTTTATGCTCACCTCCCCCCGAGCCTCCGCCATCTCCCGCCGTCTTCCTGCAGGCTCCCGGTGGCTCCCGGTGTCAGCAGAGGTCTTCTTCTGCTGTTCAGGACCTGCGGTGATGTCACAGTCACGTGACACCAGGTTACACCATGGTAACCCGCGGTCACATGACTGTGACATCACCGCAGGTCCTGTACAGCAGAAGAAGACCTCTACTGACACCGGGAGCCTGCAGGAGCCACCGGGAGCCTCTAGGAAGACGGCGGGGGCTCGGGGGGAGGTGAGCATAAACTTTTTTTTTTTTTTAACCCTTGTGCTCCCAGTTAGGAGCAGTTTTACTGTACTGAGCATGCTCAGTACAGTAAAATCGGGTCCAAGGAGACATCAGGTGTTTCCTTGGACCCTTCTCCATAGGGCCCCATGTTATAGGGATCGGGTCAGATCGGATGTGCACTAAATGCCATCCGATTTGGTCCGATCCGATTCTGTCAGATTTTATTTTCGGTGCAAAAATCGGTCCGATGCCCATAGGGCTGCATGGTGGCCAAAATCGGATCCGATGCTGTCCGATTTTGATCGGACAGCATCGGATCTGAAAAATCCGTAGTGTGAAACTAGCCTAATATGTGCTCTGATCACAGTGTGGTGGTATGTCTCCTTTATATGTGTATTACTGGTCTTGGTATAGTGGATTGTGGTTGATTATTAGTTTTTTTCTGATATCTTTTTTTTTTTGATTCAATAGATTTTTATTGCAAAATTTAAACATAACAAACAAGATTGGAACGTATAATCAGAGTTCGTATGTTTTTTAAAAAAAAAACAAACAAAACTCAAAACTTAACATATTCTCTAGTCTAGAGTACGGGATGGGAAGTGGGTAGAGAGGGGGGAGGAGAGGATACGGATAGAGAAGGGGAAGTTACAGTGTATGAAATCAAAGAAAGGGAAGAAGGGGAGAAGAAAATAGCAAAGGAAAAACACAACATGCATTGTCCGTCTAGTGGAATAAAGGCAACAGTCAAGGACGGAATTACAGCTCCCATGCAATAAAGGTTCAAAGAGAGAAAATTTAAACATGTG
Organism: Allobates femoralis; assembly: GCA_033576535.1. Lineage (NCBI taxonomy): Eukaryota > Metazoa > Chordata > Amphibia > Anura > Aromobatidae > Allobates > Allobates femoralis. Next base: position 356,851,364 of record JARQOC010000005.1, on the reverse strand, counting down.
GTTTATAAGTTGACATGAGCCATGGGTCCCACCAGCTTAGAATTTTTCCCTTCCGTTTGGCGTCGTGAGCAAGTAGTAGTTCATAGTGGAAGTGAGAGTTGATGGAGTTGACCAGCTCCTCTTTGGTTGGCGGAGCAGGCGACCTCCAATGTCGCGCCACACAGAGCCGAGCAGAAATTAAAATGTTAGCAATGTTCGGTTTGTGTATATGCGCGAAATCCTCCAAACCCAGTCCCAGGAGTGCCAAAGTAGGTGTGAGGTTAACTGGGTAGTGTAGGATCTCGGTAAGCAGATGCCTCACCATGGTCCAAAAAGGAGAAATTTTAGGGCATGACCACCATACATGTGTGGCATCTCCCTGAAGTCCACACCCTCTCCAACAAAGCGGAGAAGGTCTCGGTAAGGCAGTAGAGAATCTAGAGATTCGATCTGGTGTTAGATACCAGTCCATGTGCAGTTTCTTTATTTGTTCAAAATGGGTTATACACTTAGAGAAAGCTGTCGTTTGAGAGGCCGCACATTGCCATTGGCGGAGATCTGCTGTAAATTGCAAGCGGGACTCCCACTTCTCCATGTAGGAGAGTTTCACGTTACCTCTGAGTGAGCAGATCGCCTGGTATACAATAGAGACTCCATGTGCTTCAGGGGAGGTGGACCTGAAGTATCTAAGTAAGGATCCGTCCACATCAATGTCATCGGGGCTCAACTCCTGACAGGCCACAGAATCAAGGAAGTGTCTCAGTTGCAGGTACCGGTAAAATGAAGAGCGGGGGATTTCAAATCTATCAACCAAATCTGAGAAGGATCTGACCCTCCCCCCCTCCCTCACCTGTCGCAAGTACTCCACCCCAAGCGTTCTCCATGAGGAAAGAGAGAGAGAGTCAACCAACTGTTCCACTGCCTGTATAGTGATGTAATGGTGTAAGAACAAGAGAAGGGTTCTACTGTGTGTGAGTGCCATATTTGTAAGAGCGCCGTCATGGACCTTAGATAGTTTGGGGTTTTGCCGTGCAACAGAAGGGCACCTTCAAGCAAGAGTCTGGTGGACTTTCGAGGTGCCAAATGCCTCTCAATTTGCAGCCATAGGCATTGTGAGTCCTCTTTCCACCACACTCTGGCTGCTGCAATATGAATTGCCTGATAGTAGGAAGCAATGTCAGGGAGAGCCAGTCCTCCAAGTCTGTTAGGTAAAGTGAGAATTTTGTAACTCACCCGATGTGGCTTAGAGTTCCAAACAAATCTGCTTAACAGTGATTGTATGGATTTCAAAAGGCGGCGGGGGAACGCCAGGGGAAGGCATCTTAGTACGTGTAGAATTTTGGGGAGATAGGTCATTTTTATTATTTGAATTCTTGCCATCCAAGACAGGCCCAGAGAGGAGTGTGAGTCCAGCCCCGCCTTCAAATTTTTATATAAGATGTCGTAGTTACATCGCACTACATCAGATATGGATGTGATTTGTATGCCCAAGTACGGGAAGCCCCCTGACGACCAAGTGAAGGGTATGTCTCGCTGGAGTTGACAGGCCATATCTGGGGGAACATTTATAGGGAAGAAAAGTGATTTTGATGAGTTTAACTTATAGTAGGAGACCCCCGAGAACTCCGAGAGCAACCGTATAAGATGTGGAATGGATCGAAAAAGGTCAGTACATATGAACACCACGTCGTCAGTGTATAGGCCAATTTTGTGTTCTCGATCTCCCACTTTGAGACCCAAGATGTTAGGGTCAGTTCTCACTCTCTCAGCCAATGGTTCCATCATCAGAGCGAATATCAACGGCGAGAGGGGACAACCCTGTCTCGTTCCATTCGCTATGGTGAACCTAGAGGAGGTGAAGCCAGAAGATCTCACCCTCGCATTGGGGTTAGAGTAAAGGGCCATCACTGAGTTCTGGAAGTCCCCCACTACACCAAACCTGTTCAGAACCTCCCTTAAATACCCCCAGTGCACCCTGTCGAAAGCTTTCTCAGCATCCAACGAAAGAAGTGCACTGGGGGCATTGTTCCTTTCCATCAACTCCAGGAGATCTAAAAGCCTGCGGGTACCATCCGCTGCCTGCCTGGCCGGAATGAACCCGACCTGATCCGGTCCTATCAAGGACGGCAAGATTGACATTAATCTGAGCGCCAGAACTTTGGCGTACAACTTCAGGTCAGCATTGAGGAGAGCTATGGGTCGGAAGTTAGCGGTAGAAGTAGTTGATTTGCCCGGTTTCGGAAGAGTAGAGATGAGGGCCTCCAGTCCCTCTGGAGCAATGTGCCCACGCTCACGCCAGTAATTAAAGACTTTAAGTAAATAGGGAGATAAGCTCTGGAAAAAGATTTATAGTACGTATACGTGAAGCCGTCTGGGCCAGGGGCTGAGTTAGTTTTCATCGATTTAATAACCGCATGTATCTCCTCTAAACGAAACGGAGCATTCAGGAAGGTTTCTTGCGCAGCAGAGACCTTAGGTAGGCTGACTTGGTCTAAAAATTGGTTAATACTGTCGGAGGAAGGTTGAATTGTATGCTCATCTTCATGTAGATTATACAACTTGGAGTAATATTTACGAAACTCTTCTGTAATTAATAGGGGATTTCTGATTGGGACCTTTTGATGGTCGAGGAGGTGGTCTATTTTAGTGGCTAACTGACGTTTTTTGATGCGTTGGGCCAACAGTTTTCCCGCCCTATCTCCCATGTTATAAAAGTTTGCCTTCATTTTTTTAAGGTTGTGTTCGACCTTGCCCAGGAGCACATTTCGTAGCTTGAGGCGGGCCTCTGTAAGAGAAGCCAGCACCTCCGGCGTATGTTTGCGTTTATGTGTTTGTTCCAGTTGTACAATCGTTTGGGTCAGGTGTTTAGTAAGTTCCTCTCTTGCACGTTTAGCTCGAGCAGCAATCTTGATGATGACTCCTCTAATATAAGCCTTGTGCGCAAACCATAGGTTTTCTGGAGAGGTCTCACCATTGTCATTCTGGGCAAAGTATTCCACAACATCAGAGGACACCTGTTGTACATTATCAGGAAACGAAAGGATGTAGTCATTTAGGCGCCAGGAATTGGACGGTGGAATATGAGAGGCATCCGCTATGGTGAGAGACGCGGGAGCATGGTCTGTCCAAGAGATATGCCCAATATCTGCGCGTAGACAGTGGGGGAGAAGAATATCATTGACTAATATGTAATCAATACGACTGTAGGTGTTGTGTCTAGGTGACATATAAGTGTAGTCTCTCTCTTCCCCATGTAGATAGCGCCAGATGTCGTGAAGTTGATGTGAGGCAATAAGTTTACTCAAATCAATGCGACAGTGTGAGGAAGGGAGGAGTCTAGACTCCCACCCGGAGGGATGTTATAGTCCCCTGCTATGATCGTGGGTCCCTTTACAATTTTTCCAATTTTAGACAGTAGGGCTCGATGAAATTTCATCTGACCCGTATTTGGTCCGTACACTGAGACCAACGAAAATAGCTTATTGTTCAGGGTGGCCCTTAAAATAAGGTATCTACCCTGGGGGTCAATGATCTCTTCTAGTATAGAAACAGATATAGATTTGTGGATGAAAATTGCTACTCCAGCTTTTTTCTCACCTGAATCTGCAAAAAACCTATGTGGGAAGTTTGGGTGAGACATTCTACCAGTATCCTGTCGTAGCAGGTGGGTTTCCTGCAAGAAGATTACCTCACTATGAAGTTTCTTAATTTGATTCCATACCAGAGATCTTTTGCCGGGAGAGTTGAGCCCGTTGACATTGATCGTCGAACACTTGATGGACATCTCCAATAACTGCTACGAGCAAAAACCAAGAGAAGAGAGATATAAGTTTCAGATAAACTAGAATAAACAAATTCAAACAGTACTAGGTAATACACAGTCCGAAAATCGGAAGAAAGAAGGAGAGATGTAAGGAGTTTGAATAGTAGTAGAAGAGAGGGGGGGACGGGTGGGAGGTTAAGGTGTAAAGAAAAAAGGAAAAGAAAAAAAAGAAGGGAGAGGGGGGGGGGGGAGAAGGAAGGGAAGAGAAGGAGAGGAAGGCTATTTACAAATCCACCAATTTAGGTGGAAGGCGTCAAGCGCCTTTCTGACTCGGTGTGTCCTTAAAGGAAAGGACCATAGAGAGACAACAATGCACAGTACTCAAAATGTACCTGTGGGGGCGAGCACTGCCCAAAGATATGGACTTAAAGATAGGAGAACTTGAGGATAGGTGAGAAAAGGATCCGAAGTAAGTAAATAGAGTAGAGGAGCTGAGAATAGTAGGAATTTGAGTGCGAAGAAGGAGCACAAGTTAAACAGAATAAAGAGGAGGTATAGTATAGGAAAGAGAGCAGAAGAAAATCAACAGGGAAAGAGGCCCCGAGTCTATATAAGATCAATTAAAGAGTGACATTTAACCGACAGTAAGGTAAGTATAACAGGTCAGGCTGGCTCCAGACGATGAGAGGTAGTAGATGCCTCATCCGTATCAGCGTGGCTAGGAGAAGATGGTGAGTGGTGCTGTGGTGGAATCATCTTCCATTGCTTCAGGAAATCCTTTGCTTGCTGTGGGTGAATACATGTGTAGATCACGTTGTCCTTCCTGATGAGTAGTTTCAATGGATATCCCCATCGGTAGTCTATGCGCTGCTCCCTTAAAATGGATGTAAATTCTTGAAAGGCTCTCCTCCTCATTAAGGTCCCGGCAGACAGATCAGGAAACACCAGGATTCTTTGGAATTCTTCAGGCACCTCCACCCCACTCCTCAGGGCTCTCAGGAAGTCCTCCTTTACCTCAAAGAAGTGTATTCTTGCTAATACATCGCGAGGCAGGGCAGGATCAATGGTGGCCGGTCGGGGGAGCCTGTGGATCCGGTCTATAATCACTTCTGTGTGCTGCATTGCAGGGAGGACTGAGGAGATAAAACGCTGCAGCAGAGGTCTAAGATCTTTAGGAGAAACAGAGTCTGGAATACCTCTCAGTTTTATATTGTTTCTTCTTGAGCGGTCTTCAAGATCTAGCTGCTTCAGTGCTTGTTTTTCCAGCTTAGCTTGCAACTCAGAATGGGCATCCAATAAAGCATTATGTGATTTAACAAGTTCTCCCATCTTACATTCAAGGTGATCCGTTCGTGTAGATAGGGCACCAACCTCACCCCTCAGTCCCGCCACCATTCCCTGCATGTCTTCTTGAAGCGAGGATCTGAGGTCTGCCAGGAGATCCTTCATAGCGGCATGTGTAACAGGGTTCCCAGCCATCAGCCCAGGAGAGGGTGGAAAGGAGGTAAGCGAGGCCGTGGAGTTGCGCCTAGAAGCCCGCGTATTGTGCTGCGGGGAGTGAGGCGGGAGCGCCATCTTGGATGCAGCGAGGGGGAAGCTACAAGGCTGGGCTGGTTCAAAGAAGTCCGTAACCCGGCGTGGTGGAGCTCGCCTGGCGGGTCTAACTCGGCCCATTCAATGCCTGACCTGTTCCGCTGTCTTTCAGGGTCCGTCTGAGGAACGGGTTGCCGGCACATGCAGTGTAACGTCGCTGCAAAGACTCGGGTGCCTCGGAGCTCCCTGATTATGCGGCCATTGCTATTCAGCTCCAGGCCACGCCCCTTTTTTTCTGATATCAATAAGGGGAAAATTCTTTATTTCCAGTAGATATTAAAAACTTGGTTGCTTCACCCCTTCCTGTCCTGTGACACAGCAGCAGCAAAATGTACTTACAGAGGTTCTCCAGAGAAAGCAAGTAATTATCTCGTCTAAGGCCACGTTCACACAGTGAG